>CM038677.1:435873035-436135779 GCA_021605205.1 Aegilops longissima | reverse complement strand
GCCATGACCCACTTATCCATGTTTGTGTTTCAGTCACTCACGCAACGCAGACAATAAGCAAACCATGAACATATTGCAAACCCTACAGCGGGAATCCCTCACGCTTGCACGACACGGAGAGCACCATAGGACAACACCAATAATAAAACATGCAACTCAAACCAATCACGATCATCAATTAACCCATAGAACAAGACGGATCTACTCAAACATCATAGGATAGACATACATCATTGGGAAATAATATATAGCGCTGAGCACCATGTTTAAGTAGAGATTACAACGGGTAAAAGAGGGGTTACACCGCTGCATAGAGGGGGGAAGATTTGGTGATGATGGCAGTGAAGTTGTTGGTGTAGATTGCGTGACGATGATGGCCCCGGCGGCACCCCGGTGCCACCGGAAGCGAGGGGGAGAGGGCCCCTGTAGGATCTTGAGAAGAGGTGTCTTGTAACATCCCAAATTTCCTATTTGGAATGTTTCACAATTATAGCTAAGCATCCTATGCATCCTGTTTGAATTTGAATGCCATTTGGAGTTTCAGAGAAATTTTGAGTTTTGAATTTGAATTCAAACTTTGGCAAGTGGGAAACATTTCAAAAACTAAGCCTGATAAATACTTGATAAAAAGTATGAGAGGAGTAAACATGACACTCCAAAAATATCAGAGGAAAACATTGCCAAAAGATTTGGATTCAAATCTGGATTTTATTTGAATTTGAAAAAATGGATTTTATAAAGTTTGATTTTACCTTTGGAAAAATGTTCAAATGAAAGGGAATTTTCCCTGATCATTTTGGTATATATATACCCTATATAAAATATTTATATATATTAAGTTATACTCTGTTTTGTTTATTTTAAAAAATAATTTTTTAAAAAGAAAAAACACCCAGCGCCACTAGGCCCCCTGCCCAGCCTGCCGCCAAGACCCACCACTGGCCTGGCCCAGCCAGACCTCACCGCCCGCCCACCAGTGCCCACTGCCAATGGCCAGCCAGCTCACCTCCCCTCGCGCCGAACCCCTCGCTTCGGCCGACCGCGCTCCTCACCTCTCTCTCTCTCTCGACCATGGGCCCACCCCATCTTCTTCCCTCGCCACGCCACGCCGTCGCCGTCATGGATCGCCGGATCCCGAAGGATCCGGATCCCGATCGCCTCGATCGCCAAGCGAGGACGACCCCCGGCTATAAAGCCCACACCTCCGCACCCATTCCCCCCTAGCCTCGCCGAGCCCTCTCTCTCTCTCTCCCGAGCACGCTGGGAGACCCGAGGCTCCGCCCGCCATTGCCACCGCTGCCGCCGCCCTAGGCCACCCCGACCCCAACGACTCCACCGAAGCCTCACCGACCTCCCGCATCCTCCCGCCACTTCCCGACCTCCCGGCGGCCGGAACCCTCGCCAAGACTCTCGCCGCTGCCATGGGCGCCGGACGCCGTAAGTCGCCGGAGACTCCCCGTCCGATCCCAAATGGGCGGCTAGGATTAGACCTCAAGGAACGTTTTTTTAAAAAGACCGCCCGGTTCGTCCGGTTTATTAATTAGCTAGGTTTATTTTATTTTAGCCGGTCCGTTTAGTTTAACCCTAGGCCCGTTTAGACTATTTGGACACGGTCGTAGTTTAGGCCCATTAGGCCTTTTTCTTTTATTTTTGTTTTTCTGTTTTAACAGAATAGTTTCTGTTTTGAAAAATTCATATCTTTTATTCTGTTTAATATTTTTAGGTGATTCTTTTTTGTTGGTTTGCAAATTTTATGTAGTTTCTGTAGAATATATATTTAGCTATGTTAAAATTAATTAAAATTGCTTTAATTTAGTTTTAGCCAGAATAGTAAATCTGCTATAACTTGAGTTAGAAAAATTATTTTGGATGATTCTTTTGTCCCAACTTTATTTTGGCATTACCAAACCATAAAAATTAACTTGGGTATTTTAGGATTAATAAATAAATAGTTTTAAGCAGAATCTCATTAATCCCAATTAATTAACTAGCTCTGTTTTCCTAATATCTTAATTAGTAAATAAATTTATTTTTAACTTGTGATTGATTATTCTAGGTTAGTTTCTGTCACTCTAATAGATGAACTTTTATTTATAATTAATAAAAGTTTTATTTTATTTTTCTTAATAGAAATTGGATTAGGCCTAATAGGAGTTTCATAATAGGTTTTAAATTAATTCTTTTTGCTCCTAGTTGCTTAGTGCATCCTTTTCTGTTAAGTTAACCTAAAACCATGATTAGGTTATGTTGAGTAAATTTTATTATATAAAAACTATTCTAGCTATTGTTTGAAGTAGGAAAAACTTTGAGTGGTTTTCTTTGAGTTTTTCCCCTTTGGATTTTGCTTGTTGGTTTTGGTGTGTTACTTGTTATGCTATTTTGTTATGTGATCCCATTGCTATATGCTTATTGTGATTTGTTTGTCTCGGTAGAGTTTCCGGAGTGCGAAGCTTGCTACTACGAATCTTTAGCTTACGAGGATCATCAGCAAGGCAAGTTTTGATCATGTTATTCCTATACCTATGTTTTTGTGCATTAGTAATTGTCACCACCCCACCATGCATGCAGTAGTGAAATTTTTGAAGTTATTAAACTTGAGTAGTATCATGTGGTAGGATGAACCAATCCCCTTGTTACCATGACCCCAGGACGAAGTAGTTTACTTTGCTATGCTCGTAGACGGGTTTTGGTTGAGTGAAATTCATAAGCAAGATGTGAGAGTCAATGATGATGACAACCCCATGAACTACAAGAATCAAGATGGACTTCGGAAATCACTACTGGGTGGAGGATTTGTTGACGGGCACCTGGAGAACCCGGTGGTGGCGGGATGCATGGAGAAGTGCCATGACATCTTGCGGAAAGCTTCACCCAACCACGAAGAGAAGGATGGATGCCCCATGACCGAAGCTTACCTGCAGCCGCAAGCCATTATGGGCTCGCTGGGTTGACCCTAGTAGTGACGCTGGCTGGGACGGTACTACGAGATGTAGAAGAACGGTAGGATTGGATGGGTACCGGCAGAGCGGAAGAACTCTTTGGAAGACCCTGTTTCATTCTGGTCCGTCTTCAAACACCATGAAGTGCGAAGACTTTAAAGGAGGAATGATTCTTATGGGAAAGTCGCAACCCTCTGCAGAGTTAAAGATCTAATCGATTAGCCGTGTCCCGATTACGGACATTTGAGCCTCTGGAACTTGGAAGTATCTGGATATCTCAACACTAAAACTAATGAATTAATTTGAGGGTTTATGACTTAATAATTTTGGGAACGAGATATTGGTTGGCGGAACCATCTCAATAACTACCAACAATTGTAGTAATTTGCAAGTAAGTCCTTTGTAGTAGGATAAAATTTGCTTTTCGCAAAATGATGAAACTTAGAGCTCCACACCAAAATGCATATAGTGGTAGTAAGTTTATTATTGTTGTTCCTCATGACTTGCCGACTTATTCCAAAAGCTGACCTACATGGCTGCAACGTCTTATGTTGCGAGGTATATTCGATCGGGGAGTGAGGCTACGCTCGCGCTTGGCGCTTGCCCTTTGGAGTCGGATGGACTCGCTTTACTTGACGCTTCCGCAGCATTAGTAGTTTATTTCTCATGAGTTGGCCTTGAGCGAATTTATTCCTTGTAATAAAGACTCTATATGAGAATCGTGTAATAATATTCAGGTGTGATTGAACTTTGATTACTTTATCGATGTCTTGTGAGTACCGGCATGATCTTGGGATGGTACAGAATACGAGACTTGACCGATTTTGGGTCAGTCGCTCTGAGAGATGGTATCGAGCACACGTTGACCGTAGGATCGTAACCCCTAGGATCGGGAAGCCATAAGCAGAGACCATTTACTTTAAATCCTTTTCATTCCGTAATTCTCCCATGTTTAATTCTGACTCTTCTCCTAATTTTCAACATTCTAGATGGCCGTCGAGTTCACCCCAGTTTTGCTACCGGAGTTTTGCCAGCCCGATGAGACGATGCCCTTCGAAGAAAGCTGGTCCAGATGGTGAAGCAGCTGAAGATTGCTCGCCCTCGATCACCGGAAGCCAACCAATGCACTTCCGACGGATACCGCTTCTGGATTGAAGTGCATATCCTGTGGAGAACCTTCGGAGGACACACGGAGCCCATAGACTTTGAGTTCACCGAGTTCAACTGGATCATCGGAAGGGACGTGGCGATCTATCGAGCACTTGGACATCTCCGAGAGGAGTCTGAGGCGAGCTCGATCACTCGAGACTCGCCATGGTTTCTCGCGAGGGCAAGGAATGGTGATATCATCCGCACCGTGGAGGACGATTCCACTCTCTCTTACATCCGGGACTTGGAGTGTCTTCTCGTGAAGCGGAGATTCGGACTCGCCGTAACTCAAGACACACGGAAGCTTTTGTTCCATGAATCGGGCTGGAGGAGAAGGCACGCAGACTTCCTTGGCCATGAGGAAGAAGTCGCGGACTTCATGGAGACAATCGATGACCGAAGATGAAGCTTGCCGCGATAGAGGAAAGGATGGACTTGGGAGAGGACCTTTATCCGAGTGGAGATGAAGGACCCTCGTGAGTAATGATCAGGATTTTGAAGGAGTACCATGAAGGAAGCCACAAGAGGAGGCGCCATCGATGAAGACTTTTTAGTCGACCACCATGTTATCTTTTACTTTTTAAATCGATCAGTTAGGCCGATATTTCCTTCGTTTAGTCATGAGCTTTTGTAATCGAGTTTGAACCATGTTTGAGTGGAATGAATAAATGATTGGTGTGTTTATGTTTGTGCATTCATATGGGTAGTGTTATTCCTCATAGACCATTGTTCTATTCTAATTGTCTCATCCACTCCAAAACACCGGATGCCTCAGAGACGTGACACTTTGGTTTCCGCGGAGCTCACCCACCTGCTCCAAAGCAGAGAATGCCTTGATGCAGCTACTTATCCGAATCGAACAACAACGCCAACAATCCACCGCCACCACCCCCTGTGGACAACTTGACTCGATTTCTGAGGTTGAATCCGCCAGTGTTCTCTAGTAGCACTGAGCCGATTGTGGCTGATGATTGGCTCCGCAAAGTCGGAAGAGAGCTAATCACCGTTGGATGCACTGATGCTGAGAAGGTGCACTTTGCCGCGCATCAACTTGATTGACCTGCAGCTTCTTGGTGGGAGAACTACACCGCCACTTTTCCCATTGGTGCCATCACATGGGATCAATTCCAGCGAGCCTTCCGCACCGCTGCTCATGTCTCATTTGGAGCCATGAGTCGAAGAAGCGTGAGTTCCGCAACTTGCGCCAGGGAACCGTCTTGTGGCACAAGACGTGGATGAATTCAACAAGCTCGCTCGCTATGCCCCGATGATGTGGCCACAGATGCATAAAGCAAGAGAAGTTCCTTGAGGGACTCAATGATGAGCTGAGCATGCAGCTTATTGTGGCTACCTTCAACAACTACCGGGAGCTGGTAGACAAGGCCACCATTCTTGAAGGCAATCAGCAGCAGATAGAAAGCCGCAAGCGGAAGTACAGCCGGGAAGCACAACTCGGGAGCTCAGCGAAGCCCGCTATGCACCATACTCGGGAGGGCACACCCATCATAACCATGGAGGTCATAACCATGGAGGAAATGGGAACAACCGCAGCCAGGACAACAAGTCAGGCCATGGCAATGGCAATGGCAATGGTAATGGCAATCAGCACCGTTCTGTCCGGCTCGAAGGATCTGAGCCACATCACCGCTTCAAGTGCGGAAGACGGGCACTATGCCACCGACTGCCCGGAGGCCAAGCAGAGGAATGGAAATGGCAATGGAGGCTCGGTGAAGAAGCCCAATCCGTTCCCTCGTGCTCGGGTGAACCACATCGACGTGGAGGGCGTCTATGATCAGCCGGAACATCGTGGTTGGTAAGTTTTATTGAATTCACGTTCAGTTTTGGTTCTCTTTGATTACGGTGCAACACATTCATTCATATCAAGGGTAGTTGTGGAAAAGTACGGGTTGCCCACTAAAACCCTTAGAAGCCCCTGGCGTCGGTTCGCAGGAGGAGAAATGATGGCGGCGAGGCTGTCATGCAACCCTCAACATCGGGAACCATAAATTTCCCGCAGACCTCATAGTGTTGGAAACCCGGACCTTGGATGTAATCCTAGGCATGGATTGGTTGTCAAAGTTTGAAGGAACATAGATCGTGCCGCAAGTCTATTCTCGCTCACCACCCGGAGCGAAGAGGATCAAGTATGTAGCCGAGCACAGCCGGATGAAGAATCAGTGCATTCCCTCACGGGAGTTGTTCGGGAGGAAGTGCCGATGGTGCAAGATTTTCCGATGTGTTTCCGGAGGAATTACCAGAATGCCACCGGACAGGATATTGAATTTCTGATCGAGTTATTGCGGCACAGCCCCAATATCCAAGAGACCTTATCGGATGCCACCGAATGAGTTGAAAGAGATCAAGGATCAAATTAATGAGTTATTGGAGAAAGGATATATTCGTCCAAGCTCATCACCTTGGGGAGCCCAGTTCTTTTGGTAGAGAAGAAGGATGGAAGTTTGAGGATGGTTGTGGATTATCGTGCGTTGAGCGAAGTGACCATCAAGAACAAGTACCCTCTGCCGATGATTAATGACTTGTTTGATCAGTTAGTTGGAGCCAAGGTATTCTCTAAGATCGATCTTGATCGAGGTATCATCGATTGAAGATCCGTGAAAAGGATATACCCAAAACAGCATTCACTACGTGTATGGTTTATATGAGTATACCGTCATGTCATTTGGATTGACTAATGCTCCTGCGTACTTCATGAACTTGATGAACAAGGTATTTATGGAATATCTGGATAAATTTGTCGTGGTGTTCATCGATGATATATTGATTTTCTCCAAGAGCGAGGAAGAGCATAAGGAACATTTGCGTCTAGTTACGAGAAACTTCGAGAACATCAGTTGTATGCCAAGTTCAGCAAATGTGAATTTTGGTGAAGGAAGTTGGATTCCTCGGACATGTTATTTTAGGAGAGGAATAGCAGTTGATCCCGCCAAAGTTGAATCATCACCGATTGGCGATCACCCACTTGATCAAGGAGATCCGCATTTTCTCGGACTCGCAGGATATTATCGGAGGTTCATTGAGAACTTCTCGAAGATTGCCAAGCCCATGACTGAGCTGTTGAAGAAGGAAGCCAAGTATGTTTGGACCGAGGAATGTGAAGCCAGTTTTCAGGAATTGAAGAAACGGTTGGTCACAGCCCCAGTATTGATTTTGCCGGACATACACAAGGAATACCAGGTTTATTGTGACGCTTCTCGTCAAGGACTCGGAGGAGTACTAATGCAGGAAGGTAAAGTTGTAGCTTATGCCTCCAGACAGCTACGACCTCATGAGATGAATCATGCCACACATGATTTGGAGTTAGCAGCCGTAGTGCATGCACTCAAGACCTGGAGACATTTCCTCATCGGAAACCGTTGTGATGTCTACACAGATCACAAGAGCTTGATATATATTTTCACGCAGAAGGAATTGAACCTCAGGCAGAGGAGATGGCTAGAGTTGATAAAGGACTATGACATGAGATTGCATTACCACCCGGTAAAGCTAATGTTATAGCAGATGCTTTGAGCCGTAAGAGTTATGTGAATACTCTTACAAGCAGGAGGATTACCCCAGAGTTAGTCGATGACCTCGTAGATCTCCGATCGGAGATAGTTCCAAGAGGATTTGTTGCAACCTCGAAGTTCAGTCCACTTTGGCGAAAGGATTCGTGAAGCCCGTAAGTCGGACAAGGAAATTGATGAGATAAAGCAAAAGATGGAGGAAGGAAAAGCTAAAGGGTTCCGTAAGGATGAACACGGAACTATATGGTTCGAGGATCGTATTTATGTGCCCAATGATCCCGAACTCAGAAGCTAATTCTTCAGAAGCTCATGATTCACCGTACTCGATTCACCCGGTAACACCAAGATGTACCGGATTTGAAGCAAAGTTTCGGTGGGCGGTATGAAGAAGGATATTGCGAGTGCGTAGCCGATGTCGATGTTTGTCAACGTGTTAAGGCGAACATCGAAGCCAGCAGGGTTACTTCAACCTTTGCCGATTCCCGATTGGAAATGGGAGAAACTTGGTATGGATTTCATCACAGGATTACCCAGACCCGTTCAGTTATGATTCTATCTGGGTAGTGGTTGATCATTTGACCAAGGTAGCTCACTTCATTCCGTGAAGACTACCTATACCAGTGCTAAGTTGGCCAAGATATACATGACCAGGATCGTATGTCCGCATGGAGTTCCGAGGAAAATCGTGTCGATAGAGGAACGAGTTTACCTCAAAGTTTTGGAAGCGATTGCATGAAACTTTGGGTACGAGGCTGGAATTGAGACAGCTTTTCATCATGAGCATGATGGATGCACCGAGAGAGTCAACCAGATTCTAGAGGACATGTTGAGAGCTTGTGTGCTAGACTATGGGTCTAGCTGGGATGACAATTTGCCGACGCAGAGTTCTCATACAACAACAGTTATCAATCCAAATCTGAAAATGGCCCTTTCAAGCTCTATACGGAAGGAGTGTGCGAACACCATTCTTTGTGGGATAGTGTTGGAGATCGATCACTTTTGGTTCCGATCTTATCAAGGATTCAAGAGAAAGTCAAGCTGATTCGAGACAGGCTCAAGATAGCACAGTCAAGACAGAAGAGTTATGCCGACGAAGAAGCGCAAGGAAGTGACTTACGAAGTGGGAGATCGAGCATACTTCGTGTCTCTCACTTCGTGGAATCAAGAGGTTTGGTGTCAAGGAAGTTAGCACCCGATTCATTGGCCCTTACAAAATCCTCGAACGTCGTGGAGAAGTTGCTTACAAGTTGGAATTGCGGAAGGATTGTCCGGAGTTCATGATGTCTTCCATGTTTCTCGGTGAAGAAGTGTCATGCCGACATTGCCGATGTTCCGTTGAGAGACACAAGTGCCCCTAGAGGCCATACAGCTTGACGGTGATCGACTTACAAGGAGAAACCCGTCCAATTCTCGAGGCTGCAAGCGAGTCACCCGCAGCAAGGTCATCAAATTTTGCAAGGTCTTGTGGAGTCACCACACCGAGGAAGAAGCCACTGGGAGCGCCAAGAAGACCTTCTTCGAGACCACCCGCACCTATTTGTTAGCCAACCCGAATCTCGAGGGCTAGATTCATCTTAAGGTGGTAGGTTTGTAACATCCCAAATTTCCTATTTGGAATGTTTCACAATTATAGCTAAGCATCCTATGCATCCTGTTTGAATTTGAATGCCATTTGGAGTTTCGAGAAATTTTGAGTTTTGAATTTGAATTCAAACTTTGGCAAGTGGGAAACATTTCAAAAACTAAGCTGATAAATACTTGATCAAAAGTATGAGAGGAGTAAACATGACACTCCAAAAATATTAGAGGAAAACATTGCCAAAAGATTTGGATTCAAATCTGATTTTATTTGAATTTGAAAAAATGGATTTTATAAAGTTTGGATTTTACCTTTGGAAAATGTTCAAATGAAAGGAATTTTCCCTGATCATTTTGGTATATATATACCCTATATAAAATATTTATATATATTAAGTTATACTCTGTTTTGTTTATTTTAAAAAATAAATTTTTAAAAAAAAAAAAAAACCCAGCGCCAGCTAGGCCCCTGCCTGCCCACCGCCAAGACCCACCCACTTGCCCACCACCAACAAGACCTGCAGCTGGCCCAGCAACTGCCCACTGCCCAGGCCAGCCCAGCTCACCTCCCTCGCCTGAACCCCTCGGCCTTCGCCCGCCGCTCCTCACCCCTCTCTCTCTCTCGACCATGGGCCCACCCCATCTTCTTCCTCGCCCACGCCTTGTTGCCGCCATGGATCGCCGGATCCCGAAGGATCCGGGATCCCGATCGCCTCGATCGCCCCCCGAAGCGAGGACGACCCCCCTGGCTATAAAAGCCCACACCTCCGCACCCCATTCCCCCCCTAGCCCTCGCTGGAGCCGCTCTCCCTCTCTCTCCCGAGCACGCCGGAGACCCGAGGCTCCGCCTCCGCCATTGTCACCGCCGTCGCCGCCCTAGGCCACCCCGACCCCCAACGACTCCACCAGAAGCCTCACCGACCTCCCCCGCATCCTCCCGGCCACTTCCCCGACCTCCCCAACGCCCCTCTCACTCTCTCTCCCGAGCACGCCGGACGCCGGTAAGTCGCCGGAGACTCCCCCCCCCCCGTCCGATCCCAAATGGACGGCTAGGATTAGACCCCGAAGGGGTACGTTTTTTTAAAAAAAAAGACCGGCCCGGTTCGTCCGGTTTATTAATTAGCTAGGTTTATTTTATTTTTAGCCCGGTCCGTTTTAGTTTAACCCTAGGCCCGTTTAGACTATTTGACGCACAGTGCGTAGTTTAGGCCCATTAGGCCTTTTTCTTTTATTTTTTGTTTTTCTGTTTAACAGAATAGTTTCTATTTTGAAAAATTCATATATTTTATTCTGTTTAATATTTTTAGGTGATTCTTTTTTTGTTGGTTTGCAAATTTTATGTAGTTTCTGTAGAATATATATTTAGCTATGTTAAAATTAATTAAAATTGCTTTAATTTAGTTTTAGCCAGAATAGTAAATCTGCTATAACTTGAGTTAGAAAAATTATTTTTGGATGATTCTTTTGTCCCAACTTTATTTTGGCATTGCCAAACCATAAAAATTAACTTGGGTATTTTAGGATTAATAAATAAATAGTTTTAAGCAGAATCTCATTAATCCCAATTAATTAACTAGCTCCTGTTTTCCTAATATCTTAATTAGTAAATAAATTTATTTTTAACTTGTGATTGATTATTCTAGGTTAGTTTCTGTCACTCTAATAGATGAACTTTTATTTATAATTAATAAAAGTTTTATTTTATTTTTCTTAATAGAAATTGGATTAGGCCTAATAGGAGTTTCATAATAGGTTTTAAATTAATTCTTTTTGCTCCTAGTTGCTTAGTGCATCCTTTTCTGTTAAGTTAACCTAAAACCATGATTAGGTTATGTTGAGTAAATTTTATTATATAAAACTATTCTAGCTATTGTTTGAAGTAGGAAAAACTTTGAGTGGTTTTCTTTGAGTTTTTCCCCTTTGGATTTTGCTTGTTGGTTTTGGTGTGTTACTTGTTATGCTATTTTGTTATGTGATCCCATTGCTATATGCTTATTGTGATTTGTTTGTCTCGGTAGAGTTTCCGGAGTGCGAAGCTTGCTACTACGAATCTTTAGCTTACGAGGATCATCAGCAAGGCAAGTTTTGATCATGTTATTCCTATACCTATGTTTTTGTGCATTAGTAATTGTCACCACCCCACCATGCATGCAGTAGTGAAATTTTTGAAGTTATTAAACTTGAGTAGTATCATGTGGTAGGATGAACCAATCCCCTTGTTACCATGACCCCGGGACGAAGTAGTTTACTTTGCTATGCTCGTAGACGGGTTTTGGTTGAGTGAAATTCATAAGCAAGATGTGAGAGTCAATGATGATGACAACCCCATGAACTACAAGAATCAAGATGGACTTTGAAATCACTACTGGGTGGAGGATTTGTTGACGGCACCCCGAGAACCCAGTGGTGGCGGGATGCATGGAGAAGTGCCATGACATCTTGCGGAAAGCTTCACCCAGCCACGAAGAGAAGGATGGATGCCCCATGACCGGAAGCTTACATGCAGCCGCAAGCCATTATGGGCTCGCTGGGTTGACCCTAGTAGTGACGCTGGCTGGACGGTACTACGAGATGTAGAAGAACGGTAGGATTGGATGGGTACCGCAGAGCGGAAGAACTCTTTGGAAGACCTGTTTCATTCTGGTCCGCCTTCAAACACCATGAAGTGCGAAGACTTTAAAGGAGGGAATGATTCTTGCGGGGAAAGTGCGCAACCCTCTACAGAGTTAAAGATCTAATCGATTAGCCGTGTCCCCGGTTACGGACATTTGAGCCTCTGGAACTTGGAAGTATTTGGATATCTCAACACTAAAACTAATGAATTAATTTGAGGGGTTTATGACTTAATAATTTTGGGAACGAGATATTGGTTGGCGGAACCATCTCAATAACTACCAACAATTGTAGTAATTTGCAAGTAAGTCCACTGTAGTAGGATAAAATTTGCTTTTCGCAAAATGATGAAACTTAGAGCCTCCACAGCCAAAATGCATATAGTGGTAGTAAGTTTATTATTGTTGTTCCTCATGACTTGCCAGCTTATTCCAAAAGCTGACCTACATGGCTGCAACATCTTATGTTGCAGAGGTATATTCCGATCAGGAGTGAGGCTACGCTCCGCGCTTGGCGATTGCCATTTGGAGTCGGATGGACTCGCTTTACTTCGACGCTTCCGCAGCATTAGTAGTTTATTTCTCATGAGTTGGCCTTGAGCCGAATTTATTCCCTTGTAATAAAGACTCTATATGAGAATCGTGTAATAATATTCAGGTGTGATTGAACTTTGATTACTTTATCGATGTCTTCGTGAGTACCAAAGATGATCTTGGGATGGTATGCATACACGAGAGACTTGACCGATTTTGGGTCAGGTCGCTACATGTCTAGAGGGGGGGGGGTGATTAGACACTAAGTACCAAAGTTGCAGTTTTTAACTTCTTTAGGTTTAAGTGGAGTTTAGGCACAAGTTTAACATTCACAATACATAACAAGCAAGCATGCAAGGAGTATATGAGCAGCGGAAAGTAAAGGATGCAACTTGCAAGAATGTAAAGGGAAGGGTTTTGGAGGATTCAAACGCAATTGGAGACACGGATGTTTTTGTCGTGGTTCCGATAGGTGGTGCTATCGTACATCCACGTTGATGGAGACTTCAACTCACGAAGGGTAACGGCCAGCGAGTCCACGGAGGGCTCCACCCACGAAGGGTCCACGAAGAAGCAACCTTGTCTATCCCACCATGGCCGTCGCCCACGAAGGACTTGCCTCACTAGCGGTAGATCTTCACGAAGTAGGCGATCTCCTTGCCCTTACAAACTCCTTGGTTCAACTCCACAATATTGTCGGAGGCTCCCAAGTGACACCTAACCAATCTAGGAGACACCACTCTCCAAGAAGTAACAAATGGTGTGTTGATGATGAACTCCTTGCTCTTGTGCTTCAAATGATAGTCTCCTCAACACTCAACTCTCTCTCACAGGATTTGGATTTGGTGGAAAGAAGATTTGAGTGGAAAGCAACTTGGGGAAGGCTAGAGATCAAGATTCATATGGTAGGAATGGAATATCTTGGCCTCAATACATGAGTAGGTGGTCCTCTCTCAGAATTGGTAAGTTGGAAGTGTAGGTTTGTTCCGATGGCTCTCTCCACGAATGAAGAGGAGGTGGAGGGGTATATATAGCCTCCACACAAAATCTAACCGTTACACACAATTTACCAAACTCGGTGGGACCGAATCAACAAACTCGGTCGAACCGATTCAGTAAACCTAGTGACCGTTAGGGTTTTCGGTGGGACCGACATGCAACTCGGTAGGACCGATATGGTTAGGGTTAGGGCATAACGTAATCTCGATGAGACCGAATACACAAACTCGGTGAGACCGATTTTGGTAATTAGCTAACCAGAGAGTTGGTCAGGCAAACTCGGTGAGACCGATCACTCAACCTCGGTGGGACCGATTTTGGTAATAAGTTAACCAGAGAGTTTGCATTGTAATCTCGGTAGTACCGATTGCACAAACTCGGTGAGACCGATTTTGGTAATGGACATACACAGAGAGATTACAATCCCATCTCGCTGAGACCGAGATCCCTATTGGTGAAACCGATTTTCCTAGGGTTTGTGGCAGTTGCTATGACAACTGAACTCGGTGGCGCCGGATAGAAAGAATCGGCGGGGCCGAGTTTGACTTTAGGTCATATGTGCGGAAGTGGGAAAGTAGTTGAGGGTTTTGGAGCATATCACTAAGCACTGTGGAGCAAGAAACTCATTAAGCAACACCTCATCCCTTCTTGATAGTATTGTCTTTTCCTATAGACTCAATGTGATCTTGGATCACCAAAATATAAAATGAAGAGTCTTGAGCTTGAAGCTTGAGCCAATCCTTTGTCCTTAGCATCTTGAAGGGGTTCCCACATCCTTTAGTCCATGCCACTCCATTGTTGAACTTATCTGAAACATACTAGATAAAAGTGTTAGTCCAACAAGAGATATGTTGACATTAATTACCAAAACCACCTAGGGAGCACTTGTGCTTTCAGCCCCCCTCCTCCTTCTTCTTCCTTGACCTTCTCCCTAGATGGGAGAAGGGTTTCCCCTCTGGTCTATGGTCTCCATGGCGTGGGAGGGGCGAGAGCCCTTCCAAGATTGGATCCGTCTCTCTGTCTCTCTCTGTTTCTGCACTCCCAGATCTGGCCTTTCACCGTTTCTTATATTCCCGGAGATCCGTAACTCCGATTGGATTGAAATTTGAACATGATTTTTATCCGGACATTAGCTTTCTTGTGGCAAAAGAAGGCCAACAACCGCCTTACGGGGTGTCCGCGAGGGTCAGGGGCGCGCCTCCTGCCTCGTGGCCCCCTCGGGCATCATCTCGTGATGATTCCACTTCTCAAAATTCACATATATTCCAAAAAAAACTCCGTCAGTTTTTATCTCGTTTGGACTCCGTTTGATATGGATTTTCTGCAAGACAAAAAACATGCAACAAACAGGAACTGGCACTGGGCACTGGATCAATATGTTAGTCCCAAAAATAGTATAAAAAGTTGCCAAAAGTATATGAAAGTTGCATAATATTGGCATGGAACAATAAAGAATTATAGATATGACGGAGACGTATCAGTGTACATTGTAATATTTGAATTGAGGACAATCCATATGGGTAATTATTTCAAATTCGTGCCATACTAGGTTTGGAAAAGTTGACATTGACTCGATTGTGTGCTATTTTGTAGGTCATATGTTTGAATCCATCCAAAGTGTTCTCACTACCATGGTGTTCATCATATACATATGAATTTGTATTAACAAAGTAGCATGGATACCGTAAAATGCGAAATCCACGTTATAATTGGAGATCGCTATGTGACACACACTCTAATTCAAATAACTCCTCATTAATTAATTTATAGTATCTCATTTCCCATGACTAATAAATTGCAAGGAAAACACGGGCATGGTAATACATACAGATTCATTTGCAAGTGAGAGAAGATTCGTTTGCATTCTCAAATGTAGGCGCACCAGGCAGACCCGGGTCATGTCATGGTGGTCGCGTGTGTCGTACGGACGCTAGCACCCAACCACCCACCCCCTCCCTCCCTCCCACCGCCCCCAAAAGAACGATGACAAAATAAGTTCGCGCTTCCACGGTTCGGATTGAAATATCTGGCGGCCCCAAAATCTCCCTTCTCCACCGTCCCCTTCCGCGCTCATAGCGCTCAAATCCCTAATTCGCCGCCAACCCAAGCAAAGTTCGAATCGCCCCTCGTCTCATCTCTTTCCCCACCTCTGTTCCGGACGACGACGACGGTCGCGCTTCACCACCGCACCGGAGCTACCTCATCTACGCCCTCGTCCACCGCACCGGGTGGTCCACCAACAACATCGGCCGCCGCAACCGACGTGCCTCACAGACACCGACTTCCACCGCATCAGGTGCGCTTCACCGACGCTGTCTCCCACCTTCATCGAGCACATCGTCGCACCTCCGCCTCGAGGCCGTTGGGGCTTCACCAATGGTCTCATCAACCGCATCGCAACGCTCTGCTGCCACTCAAGATCTGCATCCGTGCGCGGCCAGCCAACGCTAGCGCATCACCCTCAACGGCTCTGAAGTGATCCGCACTCTAGCTAGGCGAGCATGCATAAAGGCCGGCCCGAACTAGGTATCCACATATCACTTCCTTGTGCACTGTTCCGATGATGTTTGGATATCCTTTCACTGCTCTCTTAGCTTACACGCCTATGCAACTCTGACTTTAACTCATATTTCTTTTGGAGATATCATTTGAAACAAGCAAAACCATTTTTTAGCGAAGCATGATGGCGCTACGGGATCTAGTACACATCCTGCACACCGGTATAACCTTGTAAGTATCTGTCCTCCGGTACAACAGCAAGGTCGATTCCTCTTATTTGATCAACCATTCGCCATGTCAAAAAAGCAGAGAGGGATGCAAGGAGAACAAGGCCTGCACATCCAAGCATGTGGTAACATGGACTTGTACATGGAATATCCCAAGCGCAAGCAGAGCTGCAATGAGCCTGTACAATGAGCTAGCGTACGTCCCTGCATTTCATTTAATTCATACTGGCCTGCGTGTATGATTTGTGTGCGATGTGGATCCACTAATTCAAGTTACTGTGGCAAAAATTTAACTTAAAAATAATGAAGGCACTTGCACTCGAAATCAACATAACTTGAGAAATGTGAAGCTACATGCACTTTGAAAACCAGCTAATGATCCAAAGTAGTTCGGATTATAAAACACTAAATGATGTAAGCACCCAAATACACAAAATGCAACATGGTGTACAAGGATACTAACATAGTCTGTACCTGCTTGAATTATTCGTTCTCTGGCTGAAAATATCGAAGTGTAATTGCATCTATAACCAGTGCGCAAACTGCATATCAATATATCTATCCTGCACAAGTATGCCAATAGTTTCAAACAACAGATTAGAAAAGTATTTATGCTACGTTGTCATGATACGGGGACTTTCTGGTAGATGGCCTCGATGTTTCCTCAAGCCATGAAAAAATACTATAATTTGCTTGTCATCAATGCCTGCAAATCTCTATGTCTCTCTCAACATAGCAGATCATCATTAGACACTAAATCCTTCAATGGGAGCTTGCAAAATGCTTGCATTAGATCCCTCATTAGACACTATATGTTCATCACCAGGAGCATGTAAAATGTTTGCATCAAATCCTTCATTAGCAGTCTATGCATTAGACACTTCAGGCTCAAGAACAACATGAGCTTGTATGTTTGCACCAGAAACTTGATTAGATACATCGGGTTCAGTCAGTTCAGTATTGATTGGGGGAGTCATAAAATAAGCAAAAATTGCTTTCATTTTCTCATAGATTCCCTACATACAAGCAGTTTTACAACACCGTTAGATTTAACTATTGGCTAGAAATTGAACAGTTGAACTAGATATAATCAGGAATGTGATGTACCTACTCGTTGCGCATGCTGCTCTTGCAAGCTGCCGATTGTCCGTTTGCGCAAGCTCGTTGCCATGCCCGTGCTGCCGCCGCTGCCTCCCACGCAGGCTACACCCAGGGTTGGATCTTCATCTTCTTGTCCTTCCATTCGCTTGAAGCCCGGCGACTGCCCTCCAACGAGGGCGCAAGGGAGTGCTGTGTCGGTCTGTCCAGCGGCAGCTAGGTTAGGAGTGAACCAGACTAGAGGCTGGAGCTAATGAATTGGGATTTTTCCTGCTGTCAATCGATATGGGAGGCGCTCGTTTGGGCCGCGAGCCTGCTATAGGGCCTGCCTTGCACTTACATTATTGGCCCATCCAAATTGAAACGTTTTTCTTCATTTTTTACATTGCCTTCTCATTCGTTGGGACGAACAAGACTAGCCTGGGCCAACCTGGATGACTCAAACTAGGTGCACACTTTCCAGCCACCCGAGGCGGCCGCCCATACCAGCCCCTACGGTGGTGTCGCCCCTTTTTGTGTGTATGACTGGGGTAGTGAAAAATATTCCAGTGGCGCTTTTGATTTACCCACAGAATGGTTGAATTGCTTGTTTCTATGAACTGAGTTAGCCAATAATGTGAAGGATGTCAGTCTTTTCATCCTATTGTAGATTGCTTAGATCTCGATATGCCAAATGTAATCACATGAAATATGAAATATATAGTAAAAGCCAATGTGATGTGTGTGGCTACAACTAGTCTGACAACCCGTCCTCATATAACATATAAAGGACGCACTGTCAGTGTCAAAACCGGAGGATCTCGGGTAGGGGGTCCCGAACTGTGCGTCTAAGGCGGATGGTAACAGGAGGCAAGGGACACAATGTTTACCAGTGTTCGCCCTCTCTATGGAGGTAATACCCTACTTCGCTTGATTGATCTTGATGAATATGAGTATTACAAGAGTTGATCTACCACGAGATCGTAGAGGCTAAACCCTAGAAGCTAGCCTATGGTATGATTGTTGTCGCCCCATGGACTAAACCCTCCGGTTTATATAGACACCGGAGGGGGCTAGGGTTACAGTCGGTTACAACAGAAGGAGATCTACATATCCAGATCGCCAATCTTGCCTTCCATGCCAAGAGAGTCCCATCCGGACACGAGACGAAGTCTTCAATCTTGTATCTTCATAGTCCAACAGTCCGCCAAAGGATATAGTCCGCTGTCCGGATACCCCTAATCCGGGACTCCTCAAGAGCTCCCCGAACCAGGCTTCAATGACGATGAGTCCGCGCAGCAGATTGTTTTCGGCATTGCAGGCAGGTTCCTCCTCCGAATACTCCATAGAAGATCTTGAATACAAGGATAGTGTCCGGCTCTGCAAAACAAGTTCCACATACCATCGTAGAGAGAATAATATTTCCACAAATCTAATCTGCTGACATGTTATAGCATGAATCACACCATGGCCCGGTCATTATTCAAACCGTTTTTCCCAACCAGCCACCGCACATATCGCGAGGCAGTTTCCTAGGCACGTCTTGTCGAAGCAGAGATCGTGTCCCTTATCACGGGATTCTCATCAATACAAACGTGGGTAACCCAACCGCGCCATCAATTATGGCGCTTGGGGATCAAGCGAGTTTTACTAGGCAAGTGCGGGCGCATAGTTTCGTCCACCTTTATAAAGGGATAAGGACTTCACCTTTTTCACCCACGCCTTCTTCCCCCTCGCATATCCATTCTTGCGCACTCGAGCTCCAACGCCCAAGCTTGCACCTTTTCTCCTCAAACCGCTTCAATCATGTCTGGAGCGGGAGGCAAGTGGATGAAATCCTACGTCACGGAGGAGGACATCAAGAAGCTGCAGGGAGCCGGATACTTGGCCGTGGACATCGCGCATCGGCTGCCCGACGCGGGGCAGATCGTCCCTACCCCGGAACCTTACGAGAGGGTAGTCTTCCTCACCCACTTTGTCCGCGGACTGGGATTTCCTCTCCACCCATTCGTCCGCGGCCTCATGTTCTACTATGGGCTGGACTTCCATGACCTGGCCCCGAACTTCATCCTCAACATCTCGGCGTTTATCGTGGTATGCGAGAACTTCCTCGCGCCCAGCCCCACTTCGCTCGTGGATGAAGACCTTCAATGTCAAGTCAAGGTTGTAGGCGGCCAGCAAGCGGAATGCGGCGGCGCCATGGTGGGAAAAATGCCCAATGTCACATGGCTCGAGGGCTCCTATGTGGAGACCATAAAGGGGTGGCAATCGGGGTGGTTCTACATCACCGAGCCACGCAACACCAACTGGGTGGCGGCCCCGAGTTCCGATCCGGAATCCCCACACGGCTCGCCTCCTGGAAAGAGAAGGGCATGTCCTGGGGTAACCGTAGAGCTGACCGGACTCCAGACCTGCATCAGGAACATGATGAACTAGAAAAATCAAGCTTGTCAACGTGGTCCAGGTCATGCTCTTCCGCCGGATCCTCCTGTGTCAACAACGGGTATTCAATTTCTAGGAGTTCGACCTGGCCGAGCACCAGACGCTGCAGGAGCTTTTTGACACGACGCACAAGGACGTATGGAAGGTGCTGTTCAAAGGCGCCGAGGTGCCTCCTCCCCTTATCGAGGACCGCGGACTCAGCGCAAAGCGCCGCGCCAATCCGGTAGGTTTTTACACATCACAAGATGTTTAGTTTCCTTAGTTTAATCATATGCAGGATCTAAACCCTCATGCCTTTGACAGGACTGGGTGGAGATGGCCGAGCGGATTGACTGCCCAGCCCCCCGCCTCAAGATCCAGCAGACGCCTCTCCGACGGAGATCTTGACTCCGGCACCTTACGAGGTGCCAGCGAAGACGGCCAAGAAGAAGGCCACGGGGACCCGACAGGGTCTCCGGTGCAAGGTTGTGTTGGACTCATCGTCCGAACACTCCGAGGCACACTCCTCCCACGATGACGAGGAGGAAGAGGAAAGTTCTCCCCCAGCCGGGGAGACAATAAAAGGAAGGCCGCCCCAACCGGGGAGGCCGAAGGGTCCAAGAAAGGAAGCACCCTCCTTCCGGACTGCTCCACGACCACCGCCCACAGTGATGATGAGTGGTTGCCAGGGACAAGCCCCTGGCGAAGTCGTAAGTATCCGGATACCATAATAATTCTTGATATATTTTATCGCACTGCTTCTCATCATGCCGAACATGATTATGCAGTCCGTCCCGAGCCCATATCGACGTATCTTCGTCGGATGGTTCTTTGGACCCGTCGGATATGAATAGTGATTCACTTCCGACCGCCTCCACCCCTCGCCCTACGGACAACGCCGAGGTGTTGTCTCAAAGGGCACCGAGCCGGGGGGAGGTAATCCCGAGGCGCCCAAGGCGACACTCCGGACCACAGGCGCAAAGGGAGCAAAACTCCCATGGGCTCCGAAGTTCGACCTCCACCGAACACCGCGCGGAACCTTCGGTGGTTCCGGATTCGCCGGCGACCCTATGAAGAGGGCAAGCCACCGTCTTCGATGACCTCTGCCCATCCGAGGCACCGGACAACTTCTTGCCGGAAGCGCCCAAGGCGCTTCCATCGACGAAGAGCACCGCACTATCATGAGTGCGGTGATGGAGAAGGTTCACCCAAAAGCAGACTAACTGAAGCTTGCGCCACCTCTTAACAGCTTTGAGGTAAGTAATTAAATTATAGGAAATATCACCGCATAGACAAGAGCCCCGATGCTCGCTTGGCATTCGTGAAGAAAAGCCAATAGAGGATCGAATAATAATCGCAGGAGTCTAATTATACTATGTCTATGTGAATCAGCGGGCTCCCTCGCTGGCCGCCAGACGCATCGCAGAGGTCGCCCTTTTACAGCAGGATCTTGAGCGATCCAAGGAAGAGCTCGGCCTTGCCAAGAGGCAGCTCGAGGAGAACAAAGGTAAGCAATACCTTGTCAATATGAAAAAAGAAAGGGTTGGTTGCAGAATAATAGGATCATCATGAACTTTGCCAGGGGCCACGACCAAGTGGCGACCCTCAAGAAGGCGCTGTCCGAGGCCGAAAACAAAGCGCCAAGGAGCGACCGAGCGAGAAAGACACGAAGCCCGGGTAGGTGAGGTGCAGCAAGAGCTCCGTGTGCTCGTCAAGAAGCATGAGTCCTCGAGCTTGACTCGAGGACGCAAGAGTCCGAGCTTGCCCAGCCCTCGAAAGTGCAAAAATGCCAAGGCCAAGCTCATAAGGCCCTCCAGAAGTTGAGGCGGTGAAAAGATAGCGCGGTAAGGCATTTATTATGCAAAGTAGGCATGCGAAAGAAAATTTCCTTTTACTTACCCGAGTTCGGAGCTCTCCAGGAGCGTTCGCAGATCTGCCCCTTAGTGTGTCTGACGCCGCGAAGTTCTACCGGGCCGAGGAGGGAAGCTCGACGGAGAAGTTGTTCTGGTCTCAGTATACTGGGACCGAACACCCGATGCCCGTGAGCGACCAGCTGAAGCAGCTGGTCGAGCTCCACAAGGCGGCCGAACAGGCCATGAGGGGCCTTATAGTCCGGATGTGGCCTGGCAATTCCCTTCCCAATAGCTACTTCAGCCTGGTGAGGCGGCTTGTAGATGCCTGCCCACGGCTTGAAGTCATCAAGCAGTCCGTCTGCATCGAAGGTGCACGTAGGGCTCTTGCCCATGCAATGGTGCACTGGGCGAAGATGGACGCCGAAAAGCTGGTGAAGGAGGGGCCGCCGCAGGGCAAGGAGCATCGCCACCCCGAAATGTATTATGAAAGTGTCCTGAAGGGTGCCCGTCTCGTGGCGGACGAATGTACCAAATATGTAATCTTGGAATGAACTTGCTCATGTGATCCTTGTGTTTATGAAAACTAGTTCATGTTCGTTATGCAACACTTTTGTATTTAAAGTATTACCTTCTGTGCGGTCGTTTATAAATTCTGAGAGTTGCTAGTCGTCGGCTTCTGCCCCCATGCAACTAGTGCTGGGGTGTTCGGGATAAATCTGAGCACTCTTTTTCCCATTCTTGGGTCCTTCGAGGGAGGTGTTCAGCGCAGCAAACCAGGAATCGGACTATAATGCTTTATCGCTCTCACTTAGCCATAGAAGTCTACAATTTTAAATTTTGGCGAAGCCCCTAGTCTTCGGAAAGTCAAATTTGGGGCGCTATACACGCCTAAGCTGGACAAGGCCGACTCCTCGCCCGAAGCGGAAAAAGTCTTTAGGGACTTGAGACCTCTCGAACAGCGACCAGCTCTCGCCTCATCATGACAATCAGCTTTTAGCTTTCATCGAGGTGCTCAACGGAAGAACCGGGCACAATCGCATAGTTCTCCCAGTGCTATCTTAGCCGATATAGCAGAACGTAAGGTACCAAAACATGGGAGTCGGGCAAACCCAACTATTGACCCAAGACATGATTCGGAGCTGATGCATATAATGCTATAAGTTCGGGGTGCCGCACTGTCAAAAGTGTTCGGACTTCTCACGCCGAATTATGGGGTATACGGAAGCCCCTGGCGTATTAGCCGTACCACAGTGTACGGGTGCTGATTGTCATAGATAATCATATATATAAAAGAATATAGGATGCAATAATAGACTAGTACTATGCATCGTTTATTTAAGGAATGCGTTAAAGCATACTGATACAAGTGGTGCGGTAAGCAAACAATAGGACTATTTGACATGTCCCATCCAAGGGCAAGATGTGGACTGTATCTTAAAACAGTATTTAGCTCATATCGAGACCACCTGGGATTCCATTGTACGACGTAGCTTCCTCGCCTCCTTGGGTGTTAGATCATGTGTCCGCCACCAGATTGCCGGATAAGGCTTCCAGAGAGTAGAGTCCTGAAAGAGAGAGAGTGGTGAAGGTAGTAAGCCCCTAGTGTGGTTAAACCGCATTGTGGGACGCGCCGTGATCGTGCCCCCGCCTATACTCATGGTATTTTCAATGCGTAATTATGCACGCGTGGGACGAACTTTGCCATTGTGCTAAGACTAGGGCGGGGGCCGAATTGCTAGGCGAGCTCTGAGCGTGCCAGGCGACCCTGTTACAGGTTATTCCGGACGTGCTTGATGGTGTCCGGGGGCTTAATCGCCGAACTGGTGGATTGCCTCAAAAGGCTGCTTTGTGCTTCTGCTGCGAGGGCCGCAGTGTGCTCCTCCATACGGAGCGAGCGTTCTGTGTTTCCATTGACTGTGATGACCCCCTTAGGTCTTGGCATCTTGAGCTTGAGGTATGCGTAATGCGGGACCGCATTGAATCTTGCAAATGCGGTGCGCCCGAGCAGTGCGTGATAGCCGCTGCAGAACGGGACGATATCGAAGATTAACTCCTTGCTTCGGAAGTTGTCTGGAGATCCGAAGACCACTTCCAGTGTGATTGAGCCCGTACAATGGGCCTCTACACCTGGAATAACGCTTTTAAAGGTCATTTTGGTGGGTTTGATCTTCGAGGGTCTATACCCATTTTGCGACCGTATCTCCGGTAAAGCAGGTTCAGTGCTGCCGTCGTCCATAAGGACTCGAGTGAGGTGATATCCGTCGATGATTGGGTCTAGGACCACGCGGCAGGTCCGCCATGACGGATACTCGTGGGGTGGTCCCTACGATCAAATGTGATCGGACAAGAGGACCATGGGTTGAACTTTGGTGCGACGGGCTCCATCGCGTATACGTCCCTTAGTGCACGCTTTCGTTACCTTTTGGGGATGTGGGTTGCGTATACCATGTTTACTGTCCTCACTTGTGGGGGAACCTCTTCGTCCTCCGTGTTCGGCCGTGGCGTGGCTCCCTCGTCCATCGTGCAACCCCTTGTCCTTGTCTTTGGTATTTAACTTGCCGGCCTGCTTGAACACCCAGCATTCTCTGTTGATGTGATTGGCTGGCTTATCGGGGGTGCCGTGTATTTGACACGAGCGATCGAGTATGCGGTCCAAACTGGACGGGCCCGGAGTACTTCTTTTGAATGGCTTTTTCCTCTGACCGTATTTAGAGCCTCTGAATCCGGCATTGACTGCCGTGCCCTTGGCATTATCACCGTTGCTGCAGCGCTTGTGTGCTGCAACGTGGCCTGCCGTTGCTGTCCTTGGTATCCGAAGTGCCAAGGTTCCTTGATATGTTATTGCTACGAGCCAGCCAGCTATCCTCTCCCGCACAAAAGCGGGTCATGAGTGTCGTGAGGGCTGCCATTGATTTTGGCTTTTCCTGGTCGAGGTGCCGCGCAAGACACTCATCACGGATGTTGTGCTTGAATACCTCTAAGGCTTCTGCATTCGGACAGTCGACAATTTGGTTTTTCTTTGTTAGGAACCATGTCCAGAATTGCCTGGCCGATTCCCCTGGCTGCTGAATTATGTGGCTCAAGTCATCGGCGTCTGGTGGTCGCACATAAGTTCCCTGGAAATTGTTGAGAATTGCGTCTTCCAGATCCTCCCAACAGCCGACGGAGTCTGCTGCCAGGCTATTCAGCCAGTGCCGAGCTGGACCTTTGAGTTTTAACGGGAGGTACTTGATGGCATGTAGATCATCACCGCGGGCCATGTGGATGTGGAGAAGGAAGTCCTCGATCCATACCGCGGGATCTGTTGTACCATCATATGATTCGATATTTACAGGTTTAAACCTTCGGGAATTCATGCTCCATTGCCGTTGGTGAAGCATAGGCGGTGTGCCGCGCCTCATCTTTGGGCTATGTCGCGACGCAGCTCGTATGAGTCCTGCTCGCTGTATTCCGCCCGTCCGAATTGCTTTTATCAGATCCGCGAGGCGGTCACCGTCCTTTGTAGAGGCACGGCCCCGTGATCCATAGATCGATCTAGCGTGTTTTGCCCTGTCTTCCAATACGTCTCGTAGGTCTCGTGTGTTTCCCGTTGCCTTGGTATGTTTGCTTGAATGGCGACGGGGTGCAGGCTGATTTTTAGGCTGTACTGCCTCTCTATCTCGGCCACGGGGTGGCCGATCAGCCGCATCGAATGCGGGGTGACCTCTGGAAGGGCGTTCGAGTTCGCACTCCTCAGCCGCAAGGACTTCAGTCCATCTATCCGCTAGCAGATCCTGATCAGCTTCGAAGCTGTTGCTGCTTTCCTCAGCTGTTTGTCGTGGCGAAGTCGGCGCTTAAAGCGCCCGCCGATGGGATCCTCAGGCACGACAAATTCTTCATTGTCGAGGCTCGCTTCGTCTTCATAGGGAGGCATATAGTTGTCGTCCTCCGTTTCTCCCTCTGCCGCTCTCTTAAGAGGGCTGGCTTGTTCATCCTCCGGCTCTTGATCGTTCTGGAGGGGATTGTCATCATCTTCGCACTATCCGAGTAATTGTTATCTCTGTGCCGGTATCACCGCTTTTGCTGTGGCGAGACTTAGAGCGGCGCCGCTGACTTCGGCGCTGGGGTTGCTTCTTGGAGGGGTCGTCCTCCGTTGTCTTGTCGCCATTGCCTTCTTTGGGTGTGTCTACCATGTATATATCATATGATGAGGTGGCGGTTCGATTGCCTCGTAAGGCGATGGTTCTGTTCGCCTCCGGCATCGGTGTCCATACCATCGATGTCTTCGGAGTCGAAGTCGAGCATGTCGGTTAAATCATCGACAGCGGCTACTAAGTGGGTGGTGGGTGGGGATTGAATTTCTTCGTCGTCCGATCCCACTCTAGCCGGACATAGTTCGCCAAGGTTCTCGACAGGAGAGAGATTTCAATGAGTTCAAGATGTCGCCAAGGGCGAAGTCTTTGAAAGATACCGCGAGGGGAACTCCATGATCGGCGCCAATCGGATTCTATAGGTATGGGCGCGGGTGGTACGGAGTCCGTGGCCGAGGACGAGTCCAGCAGTTCGGCGACACGGCTCTCATGAAGGGTAAGGTTAGTATTCGGCTCTATCACCATTGAGGGTGCGGCCTCCGTGGCGAGTCTATCCTCCCGCCCTGGATGGCGCGATCCGCTCCGGACTAGAGGCGGAGTAGTTGTCGGGCGTGATCTCCGAACACCGTCCGACGGCAGAGCTATATCGTGCTTCGCCGTGATCGTATGCGGCACACTGGCATGGGCCGAATCCGTCAAGATCAAGTCTCCACGGATATCGGCGGTGTAATTCAAGTTTCCAAACCTGACTCGATGGCGGGCGTAGCTCTCGATCTGCTCCAGATGGCCAAATGAGTTGGCCGCGCAGGCGGCCGCTGAACACGAAGATCTCGTGCGGGAGGAAAACCTCACCGGACCGCATCATTGTCGATGATTGAAGGGCCATCGAACCTTGCAGCGACGACACGTGGAACTCTCAATGAAAGCACCAATGTCGGTGTCAAACCGGCGGATCTCGGTAGGGGGTCCCGAACTGTGCGTCTAAGGAGGATGGTAACAGGAGGCAAGGGACACGATGTTTACCTGTGTTGGGCCCTCTCTATGGAGGTAATACCCTACTTCCTGCTTGATTGATCTTGATGAATATGAGTATTACAAGAGTTGATCTACCACGAGATCGTAGAGGCTAAACCCTAGAAGCTAGCCTATGGTATGATTGTTGTCGTCCTACGGACTAAACCCTCCGGTTTATATAGACACCGGGAGGGCTAGGGTTACAGTCGGTTACAACGAAGGAGATCTACATATCCGTATGGCCAAGCTTGCCTTCCACGCCAAGAGAGTCCCATCCGGACATGAGACGAAGTCTTCAATCTTGTATCTTCATAGTCCAACAGTCCGGCCAAAGGATATAGTTCGGCTGTCCGGATACCCCCTAATCCAGGACTCCCTCACGCACCATCTTATCAGATTAACCATTCGACTTACCAATGCAGTGTGGGAAGAAAGAAGTATTGGGACTGCGTATCCAAGCAATTGATGCCATGGACTCCTTCGTAGAACTGCAGTGTGCATGTACAAAGAGCTAGCTTAATTTCAGTTACCTGCTTCTCGGAATTTTAGTTAGCCACTTATTGCAAAATTGTTCAATTACGTTGCTTGGCTTAATTTAGTTTGCTAATGATTACATAATGCCATTGCCTATTAATCCTATTATAGACTGCGCCTATCTATGTGTTTGATACTTACTGTTAAGAATTACCTGTTTGCCTGAACTTAAATAGCTACTTAAGCACGTAGATAGTTGGTCATATGTACTTCTAGGGTGTAGCAGGATTCACGTGTAATTTATGTTCTGATACCCTGTTTGTTTAAATGGTTTGCTGTTATCACTTGTAGCACTAGTAATGTTTGCATGTTCATAGATAGAAAATTGTCAGGTTTATATGAGGGACACTGTCTTTCTAACTTATAGATATAGGTGTTGGAATCATTTTGCTTACATCAAAGAAATTTATAGATGTCTGTGTTGCGGGTAAACGGTACCGACTTGTTACTTTAATACGTTGCCAAGAACTTGTTAGTTTTACTAGTTCATGTGTAATTAAATACGTTGCCAAAACTGGTTAGTTTTACTAGTTTGATGTTATTTTCTTATGGCTCTTGCAACACTTTATTTATGATTGCTAACATTCAAGTTTGCAGGATCCAACTGAAATTCTGTTGGCACAACAAGTATGTTTTCAAAAACTTCCTTGTTTACCTGGTTTGCTGATGTAACTTGTTGCTGTACTCATCTTACCAATTTCAAGTTTTTAGGATCCAATTGGAAGTCCAATTGCACAGCAGGTACATTTTCAAAAATATATTTGTGTAACAGGTTTGCTGCTATAACTTCTTGCTCTAATCAAGTTACTGACTACTCAACTTTTTAGGAACCAAGAGAAACTCCAATGCCACAACAGGTTCCTTTTGCAAAACTTGTTTGTTTAACTGCTTTGCTCCTGCAACCGGTTGCTCTAATCACGTTACCGGCTACTCAACTTTTCAGGATCCAAGAGAAACTCCAATGACACAACATGTACCTTTTGCAAAACTTGTTTGTTTAACTGCTTTGCTTCGGCAACCGGTTACAACGATGTTAATAACGACTTTTGAGCATCCAATTGAAATCTTTAATTCCTTGTTTGTTTAACTGGTTTGTTGTTATAACTCCTAGTTGAGATGTTTTGCTAACTTCAACTTTTCGGAATCCAATCGGAACTTTAATGGCAAAACAGGTTAGCCCAAGATCAAAGAGCGAGGTCCCCATGGACGTTGTATCATCCCACAACAGTGGCACCGGCCCAATCGTGCATCATGAATTGCCAACTGCTGATGCTCTAGTGGCTAAACTATTGGTAGAAATAGATTCTGCTCCTGCACTTAGAGATGAAGTTGACATGTGTAGGAAGCAAACAACACAATCACAAGCAGTACTCAAGACAACCATTAAATATTTTGTGGATTTCAAAATGAGGCAAGCTGAGACTGACCGCATTGTTAAGGTCCAGAAGGAAAAAGGAAATTCAATTCCCACTTGGTAAATCATAGGTGAAATGTTCTTTCCATCGTTGAATAACCTTTGTGTTGTTTGTTCATGTAATCGATCAAACCATTTGTTTTAGAGATCATGTAATAATTGTTTTTTGGTTTGGAATTTTCTTTGAGCACAAGTCTGTATTAATTGATAAGACTCTGAGACATTTCATTTTGATTATTGTGCCAGACCTACAAATATGCCAATCGGGCTGAATGTGCATTCAACAATAATAGTAGTATAGATGGACCTTAAGTGGCACGCATCATAAAGGGCCAAGATGTTGTACTAGCTTCGCTAAAAAAGGATGCTCTTCTAGCAAAAAAGTACAGCGGCCTGGCTTATGTATGTTAGTTGATATTATTGATCCATATACTCTATAAGTGTTTATATGTCTGTTAGTTTTGTACATTATTGGTTGATTCACTCGGTATTTGAATCTTGATACATCGCTTGTGTACATATCTAAATGGGAGTACACATTATGATGCGTGTGACACTTGAGTTGGACATAAAGTGGTTTCAAATATTCGAATTCACCTTAAACTGGATTCTAGCTTCTGAATTCGAGTATCGGCATTTGTAAATCATATCCATATATGACAGTGGAATACATCTTTGCCGTGCTTTTGAAGATATATAAAAACACATAGAATGATTTATAAAGATTCATATAGGAATACAAAATGGATTTGAATTTAGTTGCCAGGGTAAACGTGGATGCTTATTGTCCCAAAATTCAAAAGAAGTGGCAAAATGTCCACTCCCATGTCGGCTGCTCGAAGCCAGTGTTTGGGAAATGGAAATTACTGTCTACCCCTTACACGGACAATCTATCGGCCCGATTTCCACTACTCTCAATAGGGGTAGGTTAGTAACTTCAATTAGACATGACATGACCGCCTCTGAGCCCATTCCGACACGGTGGGCGCCAACATGGGTGGCAAAACACATTTTATTCAAGCTCGTCCGAAAGAGCTATATCTCTCCCTCCATTTCCCCATTCATACATGGTGGGCGGCAAAACAAACTCGACTCAGCCGAAATTGATGTAGGCAAATATTTTCAATAGGGGCAGGTTTGTAACTTCACTCAGACGTGACACAATCGCCCTACCTGTCAGCCTTGTTCATACACTGTGGGCGCCAACCGTGGGTGCCAAAACACCCTCTCCTCGCCCGAAATCGCTCTGGGCAAATATTGGCGAGATGCGAGATTACCGTCCTATCCCCAACCAACGAGACGTCCAAATTTTAAACGGGCGCTAAGTTCGTAACTTTCCCATATTTCAGACAAGCGCGTCCCAAAAACATGTTTCCCCGTACCTCTCCCTCCATTTTCCAATTCATACACCGTCCATGCTAGAACACCATCCCCACACCAGACTCCTCCGTCCACCACCCCATCCATCGCCGCCGTCCTCCACCCCATCCATCACCACCGTCCTCCACCATGCCAGAGCGCTTACCAACACCGCGTCGTCCACTGCTAGAGATGGACGTTTCTCATCCACGACGACGGACCAAGAGCCTTGCATCGCGTCATCTCGCTTCATCGGCACCGTCGTCCTCTTTGCCGGGGCCGCTCACACGACCTTCTCGTCCACTTCAACGGGACTTATCCCCCGAAGCACCCGTCTACCATCGCAGAGCCACCGACAGCCATCGCACCCCCGATGCCTACACGGCGCCTCAAGAGAGGTGGTACTTCATATCCCCTCAACTTTTTGATCTCAACCAGAAAATAGATCGTAGCTTGGTTACTATACTTTCTTTTCAGCTCTTAGAATTTAGTTCTTAGTTCGAAGCAAACAATGGATGCTAAATAGCATTTCTGTGGTTTGCAGCTTTAAATCTGCCATGGCACAGTCATAATAGGGTTTAATTGATCATGCTTAGGGTTTAGTTGATCATGTTGGTTCCATGGTGGTTTCTTTAATAGAAATCAGAGGGGAAACCCTCTTTTGCTCAAAAAAATGCTTAGGGTTTCCCACTTTTATGATCACTATACGATCAGCATACGTGCTTTGTGTCATAATAGCACTGCTCCACCCATCAAGCTTAACAAGCTTAGTTGTTCAAATACGAATCTGATATTCTTAAAATAGAGTCGTTTAATTGGTCAGCTAAATGTTTCTAATTTAGTTTCAAAAATGCATGTACGCTGCTAGGGTGTGTATCTCTACAGGGTGCCCACGGTGGGTCACGGTCCACCCTGGGATTTTGGGTCGGCCCATGCCTCGATCTCCCTCTATTCTGCTGTGCTTCCGATCTCTACTCGCCCCCAGCCACCTGCCTCGCCGGCGACTTGCCATCCCCGGACGGCATGACTCTAGGAGGAGACGCTGTACTAACAGGAGGTCAGGAGCCACTCGCCCAACAATGTCACCGCTGCCCGGGCACGCCGCCGTGCCTACCTTCCCAGTCCGTTTAGAGCTCGAGCGTGCAGCATCAACTAAGCCAACTTGATTTATCCTGAGATACGTCCTCAACACTCAGCAGCCACTCCTCATCACCCATTTTCTAATTGATTCATTACTCATTAGGCAGGACTGTCATTAGGGTTTGTTGTGTACTGAGTGCTACCTACACTTAATGGTCTAGATGTATTTCAGTAATCTTTAGTACCTGTAAAGTTCACAGGGTTTCAAAATTTTGGCCCTAGGAATAGACACTAGTCATTTTGGATTGTTGGTCGTAGTGACATTGACCCAGATTACTACTGCAGGCCAGGTTTGTTGACAATTTTACTTGTCTTTCTTACTCATTCGATTTGATATCCAGTTATTCACGTCGATTAGTTGCAAACAATAAGTGCTAGACCAACTTCTTGATTCAGATTTTGGACGGTCTCTTACTACAGTTACAATTCTACATACTTGTCCTAGTAAGCTCACAAGTAAATGATTGATTCACTACATCTATGCTTATCGTGTCATATTTCTTGTCGATATTCTTTTAGGGTGGACCACCCTGTTTCAAAATACTGGAACCGCGGACATGAGTGAATAATATTACTGTAACATCCCAAATTTCCTATTTGGAATGTTTTACAATTATAGCTAAGCATCCTATGCATCCTGTTTGAATTTGAATACCATTTGGAGTTTCAGAGAAAATTTGAGTTTTGAATTTGAATTCAAACTTTGGCAAGTGGGAAACATTTCAAAAGCTAAGCCTGATAAATACTTGATCAAAAGTATGAGAGGAGTAAACATGACACTCCAAAAATATCAGAGGAAACAATGCCAAAAGTTTTGGATTTCAAATCTGAATTTTATTTGAATTTGAAAAAAATGGATTTTTATAAAGTTTGGATTTTGCCTTTGGAAAAATGTTCAAATGAAAGGGAATATTCCCCTGATCATTTTGGTATATATATACCCTATATAAAATATTTATAGTTATTGTTTTATTTCTGTTTTTGTTTTGCTAAAAAAATTAAAAAGAAAACCCCCCAGCGCTGCCTAGGCCCCCTGCCCCCAGCACAAGCCCCCACCACCAGCCGGCCCAGCCAGTGCCCACCTAGCTAAGCCAGCCAGTGCCAGCCGACCAGCTCGCCCCCGCCTGAACCCTCTCGCGTCGGCCACCGCCGCCTCGCCCCTCTCTCTCTCTCATCGATCATGGTCCCACCCCATCTTCTTCCTCGCCCCCACGCCCGTGCTTGCCATGGATCGCGGATCCCAAGGATCCGGGATCCCGATCGCCCGATCGACTTCGAAGCTAGCCGAGGCCACCGGCTATAAAGCCCACACCTCCGCACCCCATTCCCCCTAGCCTCGCCGAGCCCTCTCCTCTCTCTCCCGAGCACGCTGGAGACCCGAGGCTCCGCCTCGCCATTGTCACCGCCGTCGCCGCCCTAGGCCACCCCGACCCCAACGACTCCACCGAAGCCTCCCGACCTCCCTCAGACCAAGACGGCCACTTCCCGACCTCGCCGGCCCAGAGCCCTCGCCGACTCTCGCCGCCGTCGGACGCCGTAAGTCGCGGAGAAACACTTCGTCCGATCCCAAATAGACGGCCAGATTAGACCTCGAAGAATACGTTTTATAAAAGACCGCCCGGTTCTTTCCGGTTTAGATTAGTTAGGGTTTATTTTTATTAGGCGGTCCGTTTAGTTTAACCCTAGGGCCCTTTAGGCTATATTACGCTCAGTATACAGTTTAGGCCCATTAGGCCTTTTTCTTTTATTTCTGTTTTTCTGTTTTTAACAGAATAGTTTCTATTTTGAAAATTGATATCTTTTATTCTGTTTAATATTTTTAGGTGATTCTTTTTTGTTGGGTTGCAAATTTTATGTAGTTTCTGTAGAATATATATTTAGCTATGTTAAAAATAATTAAAATTACTTTAATTTAGTTTTAGTCAGAATAGTAAATCTGCTATAACTTAAGTTAGAAAAATTATTTTTGGATGATTCTTGTTGTCCCAACTTTATTTTAACATTGCCAAACCATAAAAATTAATTTGGGTATTTTAGGATTAATAAGTAATTAGTTTTAAGCAGTATCTTATTAATCCTAATTAATTAACTAGCTACTGTTTTCCTATTAATTTAAATAGTAAATAAATTTATTTTTAACATGTGATTGATTATTCTAGGATAGTTTCTGTCACTTTATAGGATGCACTTTTATTTATAATTAATAAAAGTTTTATTTTATTTTTCCTAATAGAAATTGGATTAGGCCTAAAAGGAGTTTTATAATAGCTTTTTAATTAATTCTTTTTGCCCCTAGTTGCTTAGTGAATCCTTTTCTGTTAAGTTAACCTAAAACCATGATTAGGCTATGTTTTTGTGCATTAGAATTGTCACCACCCCACCATGCATGCAGTAGTTGAAATTTTGAAGTCATTAAACTTGAGTAGTATCATGTGGTAGGATCAACCAATCCCCTTGTTACCATGACCTCGGGACGAAGTAGTTACTTTGCTATGCTCGTAGACGGGTTTTGGGTTGAGTGAAATTCATAAGCAAGATGTGAGAGTCAATGATGATGACAACCCCATGAACTACAATGATCAAGATGGACTTCGAAATTCACTCTTTGGGTGGAGGGCGGTTGACGGGCACCTGGAGAACCCAGTGGTGGCGGGATGCATGGAGAAGTGCCATGACATCTTGCGGAAAGCTTCACCCAGCCACGAAGAGAAGGATGGATGCCCCATGACCGAAGCTTACTGTGCAGCCGCAAGCCATTATGGGCTCTGGCTGGGTTGACCCTAGTAGTGACGCTGGCTGGACGGTACTACGAGATGTAGAAGAACGGTAGGATTGGATGGGTACGGCAGAGCGTAAGAACTCTTTGGAAGACCCTGTTTCATTAGTCCGTCTTCAAACACCATGAAGTGCTAAGACTTTAAAGGAGGAATGATTCTTTATGGGAAAGTCGCAACCCTCTGCAGAGTTAAAGATCTAATCGATTAGCCGTGTCCCCGGTTACGGACATTTGAGCCTCTGGAACTTGGAAGTATTCGGATATCTCAACACTAAAACTAATGAATTAATTTGAGGGGTTTATGACTTAATAATTTGGAATGAGATTTTGGTTGGCGGAACCATCTCAATAACTACCAACAATTGTAGTAATTTGCAAGCAAGTCCACTGTAGTAGGATAAAATTTGCTTTTCGCAAAATGATGAAACTTAGAGCTCCACAGCCAAAATGCATATAGTGTTAGTAACTTTATTATTGTTATTCTTCATGACTTGCCAGCTTATTCAAAAAGCTGACCTACATGGCTGCAACGTCTTATGTTGCGAGGTATATTCGATCGGGAGTGAAGCTACGCTCGCGCTTAGCGATTGCCCTTTGAGTCGGATGGACTCGCTTTACTTCGACGCTTCCGCAGCATTAGTAGTTTATTTCTCATGAGTTGGCCTTGAGCCGAATTTATTCCCTTGTAATAAAGACTCTATATGAGAATCGTGTAATATTATTCAGGTGTGATTGAACTTTGATTACTTTATCGATGTCTTTGTGAGTACCAAAGATGATCTTGGGATGGTATGCATACGTAGATTTGACCGATTTTGGGTCGGTCGCTATAGAGATGGTATCAGAGCAATCGCTGACCGTAGGATCGTAACCCCTAGGATCGGAAAGCCATAGCAGAGACCATTTACTTTTATCCTGATCATTCCATAATTCTCCCCTGTTCAATTCTGACTCTTCTCCTATTTTCAACATTCTAGATGGCCGTCGAGTTCACCCCAGTTCTGCTACCGGAGTTTTGCCAGCCCGATGAGACGATGCCCTTCGGAAGAAAACTGGTCCAGATGGTGAAGCAGCTGAAGATTGCTCTGCCCTCGATCACCGGGAAGCCAACCAATGCACTTCCGACGGACACCCGCTACAGGATTGAAGTGCATATCCCAGGGAGAACCTTTGGAGGGCACACGGAGCCCATAGACTTTGAGTTCACCGAGTTCAACTGGATCATCGGAAGGGACGTGGCGATCTATCGAGCACTTGGACATCTCCGAGAGGAGTCTGAGGGCGAGCTCGATCACTCGGACTCGCCATGGTTTCTCGCAGGCAAGGAATGGTGATATCATCCGCACCGTGGAGGACGATTCCACTCTCTCTTACATCCGGGACTTGGAGTGTCTTCTCGGGAAACGGAGATTCAGACTCGCCGTAACTTCAAGACACAGGAAGCTTTTGTTCCATGAACTGGAACTGGAGGAGAAGGCACGCTCGGACTTCCTTGGCCATGAGGAAGAAGTCGCGGACTTCATGGAGACGATCGACGACCGAAGATGAAGCTTGCGCGATAGAGGAAAGGATGGACTTGGGAGAGGACCTTTATCCGAGTGGAGATGAAGGACCCTCGTGAGCAATGATCAGGATTTTGAAGGAGTACCACGAAGGAAGCCACAAGAGGAGGCGCCATCGATGAAGACTTTTAGTCGACCACCATGTTATCTTTTACTTTTTCGTCGATCAGTTAGGCCGATATTTCCCTTCGATTAGTCATGAGCTTTTGTAATCGAGTTTGAACCATGTTTGAGTGGAATGAATAAATGATTGGTGTGTTTATGTTTGTGCATTCATATGGGTAGTGTTATTTCTCATAGACCATTGTTCTATTCTAATTCTCTCATCCACTCCAAAACACCAGATGCCTCCGAGACGTGACACTGGTTTCCCGCCGGAGCTCACCCAGCTGCTCCAGCAGCAGAATGCACTCATGCAGCTTCTTATTCAGAATCAGAACAACAACGCCAACAATCCACCGCCACCACCCCCTGTGGACAACTTGACTCGATTTCTGAGGTTGAATCCGCCAGTGTTCTCTAGTAGCACTGAGCCGATTGTGGCTGATGATTGGCTCCGCAAAGTCGGAAGAGAGCTAATCACTATTGGATGCACTGATGCTGAGAAGGTGCGCTTTGCCACGCATCAACTTGATGGACCTGCAGCCTCTTGGTGGGAGAATTACACCGCCACTTTTCCCATTGGTGCCATCACATGGGATCAATTCCAGAGCCTTCCGACTTGCTCATGTCTCGGTGGAGCCATGAGTCGAAGAAGCGTGAGTTCCGCAACTTACGCCCGGGAACCGTCTTGTGGCACAAGACGTGGATGAGTTCAACAAGCTCGCTTCGCTATGCCCCGATGATGTGGCCACAGATGCCGCAAAGCGGGAGAAGTTCCTTGAGGGACTCAATGATGAACCGAGCATGCAGCTTATTGTGGGTACCTTCAACAACTACCGGGAGCTGGTAGACAAGGCCACCATTCTTGAAGGCAAGCAGCAGCAGATAGAAAGCATAGCGGAAGTACAGCCGGGGAAGCACAACTCGGGAGCTCAGCGAAGCCCGCTATGCACCATACTCGGGAGGGCACACCCATCATAACCATGGAGGTCATAACCATGGAGGAAATGGAAACAACCGCAGCCGGGACAACAAGTCAGGCCATGGCAATGGCAATGGTAATGGTAATGGCAATCAGCATCGTTCTGCCCGGCTCGAAGGATCTGAGCCGCATCACCGCTTCAAGTGCCGGAAGGCGGGGCACTACGCCACCGACGCCCGGAGGCCAAGGCGAGGAATGGAAACGGCAATGGAGGCTCAGCGAAGAAGCCCAATCCGTTCCCTCGTGCTCGGGTGAACCACATCGGCGTGGAGGGCGTCTATGATCAGCCGGAACATCGTGGTTGGTAAGTTTTATTGAATTCACGTTCAGTTTTGGTTCTCTTTGACTCGGTGCAACACATTCTTTCATATCAAGGGTAGTTGTGGAAAAATGCGGGTTGCCCACTAAAACCCTTAGAAGCCCTCTTGGCGTCGGTTCGCAGGAGGAGAAATGATGGCGGCGTGAGGCTGTCATGCAACCCTCAACATCGGGAACCATAAATTTCCCTTGAGACCTCATAGTGTTGGAAACCCGGACCTTGGATGTAATCCTAGGCATGGATTGGTTGACAAAGTTTGAAGGAACATAGATCGTGCCTCAGAAGTCTATTCTGCTCACCACCCGGAGCGTAAGAGGATCAAGTATGTAGCGAGCACAGCCCGATGAGGAATCAGTGCATTCCCTCACGGGAGTTGTTCAGAGGAAGTGCCGATGGTGCAAGACTTTCCCGATGTGTTTCCGGAGGAATTACCAGGAATGCCACCGGACAGGGACATTGAGTTTCTGATCGAGTTATTGCCCGGCACAGCCCCAATATCCAAGAGACCTTATCGGATGTCACCGAATGAGTTGAAAGAGATCAAGGATCAAATTAATGAGTTATTGGAGAAAGGTTATATTCGTCCAAGCTCATCACCTTGGGGAGCCCCAGTTCTTTTGGTAGAGAAGAAGGATGGAAGCTTGAGGATGGTTGTGGATTATCGTGCGTTGAACGAAGTAACCATCAAGAACAAGTACCCTCTGCCGATGATTAATGACTTGTTTGATCAGCTAGTAGGAGCCAAGGTATTCTCTAAGATCGATCTTCGATCAGGGTATCATCAGTTAAAGATTCGTGAAAAGGATATACCCAAAACAGCATTCACTACCAGGTATGGTTTATATGAGTATACCGTCATGTCATTTGGATTGACTAATGCTCCTGCATACTTCATGAATTTGATGAACAAGGTATTTATGGAATATCTGGATAAGTTTGTCGTGGTGTTCATCGATGATATATTGATTTTCTCCAAGAGCGAGGAAGAGCATAAGGAACATTTGCGTCTAGTTACGGAGAAACTTGAGAACATCAGTTGTATGCCAAGTTCAGCAAATGTGAATTTTGGTTGAAGGAAGTTGGATTCCTCGGACATGTTATTTCGGGAGAAGGAATAGCAGTTGATCCCGCCAAAGTTGAATCGATCACCGATTCGCGATCACCCACCTCGATCAAGGAGATCCGCGATTTTCTCGGACTCGCAGGATATTATCGGAGGTTCATTGAGAACTTCGAAGATTGCCAAGCCCATGACTGAGCTTTTGAAGAAGGAAGCCAAGTATGTTTGGACCGAGGAATGTGAAGCCAGTTTTCAGGAATTGAAGAAAGCGGTTGGTCACAGCCCCAAAGATTGATTTTGCGGACATACACAAGGAATACCAGGTTTATTGTGACGCTTCTCGTCAAGGACTCGGAGGAGTACTCATGCAGGAAGGTAAAGTTGTAGCTTATGCCTCCAGACAGCTACGACCTCACGAGATGAATTATGCCACGCATGATTTGGAGTTAGCAGCCGTAGTGCATGCACTCAAGACCTGGAAACATTTCCTCATCGGAAATCGTTGTGATGTCTACACCGATCACAAGAGTTTGAAGTATATTTTCACGCAGAAGGAATTGAACCTCAGGCAGAGGAGATGGCTAGAGTTGATAAAGGACTATGACATGAGATTGCATTACCACCCCGGTAAAGCTAATGTTGTAGCAGATGCTTTGAGCCGTAAGAGTTATGTGAATACTCTTACAGCAGGAGGATTACCCCAGGAGTTAGTTGATGACCTCAGAGATCTCCGGCTGGAGATAGTTCCGAGAGGATTCGTTGCAACTCTGGAAGTACAGTCCACTTTGGCCGAAAGGATTCGTGAAGCCCAGAAGTCGGACAAGGAAATTGATGAGATAAAGCAAAAGATGGATGAAGGAAAAGCTAAAGGATTCCGTAAGGATGAACACGGAACTATATGGTTCGAGGATCGTATTTATGTGCCCAATGATCCCGAACTCGAAGCTAATTCTTCAGAGGCTCATGATTCACCGTACTCGATTCACCCGGCAACACCAAGATGTACCGGATTTGAAGGAAAGTTTACGGTGGGTGGTATGAAGAAGGATATTGCCGAGTGCGTGGCAGTATCGATGTTTGTCAACGTGTAAAGGCAGAACATCGAAGCCAGCAGGGTTACTTCAACCTTTGCGATTCCCGATTGGAAATGGGAGAAACTTGGTATGGATTTCATCACGGATTACCCAGACCCGTTCGGGTTATGATTCTATCTGGGTAGTGGTTGATCGTTTGACCAAGGTAGCTCACTTCATTCCGTGAAGACTACCTATACCAGTGCTAAGTTGGCCAAGATATACATGACCAGGATCGTATGTCCGCATGGAGTTCCGAGGAAAATCGTGTCGGATAGAGGAACGCAGTTTACCTCAAAGTTTTGGAAGCGATTGCATGAAACTTTGGGTGCGAGGCTGGAATTCAAGACAACTTTTCATCCGCACAGATGGATGCAGACCGAGAGAGTCAATCAGATTCTGGAGGACATGTTGAGAGCTTGTGTGCTAGACTATGGGTCTAGCTGGGATGATAATTTGAAATACGCAGAGTTCTCATACAACAACAGTTATCAATCCAGCCTGAAGATGGCCCCTTTCGAAGCCCTATGCGGAAGGAGGTGCAGAACACCATTGCTGTGGGATAGTGTTGGAGATCGATCACTTTTCGGTTCCGACCTTATCAAGGATTCCAAGAGAAAGTCAAGCTGATTCGAGACAGGCTTAAGATAGCACAATCGAGACGGAAGAGTTATGCCGACGATGAAGCGCAAGGAAGTGACTTACGAAGTGGGAGACCGAGCATATCTTCGTGTGTCTCCACTTCGTGGAATCAAGAGGTTTGGTGTCAAGGAAAGTTAGCACCCGATTCATTGGCCCTACAAAATCCTCGAACATCGTGGAGAGGTTGCTTACAAGTTGGAATTGCGGAAGGATTGTCCGGAGTTCATGATGTCTTCCATGTTTCTCGGTGAAGAAGTGTCATGCCGACATGGCCGATGTTCCGTTGAGAGACACGGTGCCCCTAGAGGCCATACAGCTCGACGGTGATCGACTTACAAGGAGAAACCCGTCCGAATTCTCGAGACTGCAAGCGAGTCACCCGCAGCAAGGTCATCAAATTTTGCAAGGTTTGTGGAGTCACCACACCGAGGAAGAAGCCACACAGGGCCAAGAAGACCTTCTTGAGATCACCCGCACCTATTTGCTAGTTAACCCGAATCTCGAGGGTGAGATTCATCTTAAAATGGGTAGGTTTGTAACATCCCAAATTTCCTATTTGGAATGTTTTACAATTATAGCTAAGCATCCTATGCATCCTGTTTGAATTTGAATACCATTTGGAGTTTCAGAGAAAATTTGAGTTTTGAATTTGAATTCAAACTTTGGCAAGTGGGAAACATTTCAAAAGCTAAGCCTGATAAATACTTGATCAAAAGTATGAGAGGAGTAAACATGACACTCCAAAAATATCAGAGGAAACAATGCCAAAAGTTTTGGATTCAAATCTGAATTTTATTTGAATTTGAAAAAAATGAATTTTTATAAAGTTTGGATTTTGCCTTTGGAAAAATGTTCAAATGATAGGGAATATTCCCCGGATCATTTTGGTATATATATACCCTATATAAAATATTTATAGTTATTGTTTTATTTCTGTTTTTGTTTTGCTAAAAAAATAAAATTTAAAAAAAAAAAAAACCCCAGCGCCACTTAGGCCCCTGCCCAGCCAGTACAAGACCCCCACCCCGGCCCACCCAATGACCCACTGCCAATCGGCCAGCCAGCCAACCAGCTCGCCCCTCGCTGAACCCTCTGGCGTCGGCCACCCGCCGCCTCGCCCTCTCTCTCTCTCACTGACCGCGGGTCCCACCCCATCTTCTTCCCCTCGCCCACGCCACGCCGTCGCCGCCGCGGATCGCCGGATCCCGAAGGATCCGGGATCCCGATCGCCCCCGATCGACCCCCCGAAGCTAGCCGAGCCCCTGGCTATAAAAGCCCACACCTCCGCACCCCATTCCCCCCTAGCCCTCGCCGGAGCCCCTCTCCCTCTCTCTCCCGAGCACGCCGGAGACCCGAGGCTCCGCCTCCGCCATTGTCACCGCCGTCGCCGCCCTAGGCCACCCCGACCCCCAACGACTCCACCAGAAGCCTCCCGACCTCCCCGCACCCATGACAGCTACTTCCCGACCGCTGACGCCCGAGCCCTCGCGCCTCTCGCCGCCGCCGCCGCCGCCGTCGGACGCCTTGTAAGTCATGGAGAAACCCCCCGTCCGATCCCAAATGGACGGCCAGATTAGACCTCAAGGGTCGTTTTATAAAAAGACCGGCCGGTTCTTTCGGTTTAGATTAGTTAGGGTTTATTTTATTAGGCGGTCCGTTTAGTTTAACCCTAGGGCCCTTTAGGCTATATTACGCTCAGGATACGATTTAGGCCCATTAGGCCTTTTTCTTTTATTTCTGTTTTTCTGTTTTTAACAGAATAGTTTCTGTTTTGAAAAATTGATATCTTTTATTCTGTTTAATATTTTTAGGTGATTCTTTTTTGTTGGGTTGCAAATTTTATGTAGTTTCTGTAGAATATATATTTAGCTATGTTAAAATAATTAAAATTACTTTAATTTAGTTTTAGTCAGAATAGTAAATCTGCTATAACTTAAGTTAGAAAAATTATTTTGGATGATTCTTGTTGTCCCAACTTTATTTTAACATTGCCAAACCATAAAAATTAATTTGGGTATTTTAGGATTAATAAGTAATTAGTTTTAAGCAGAATCTTATTAATCCTAATTAATTAACTAGCTACTGTTTTCCTATTAATTTAAATAGTAAATAAATTTATTTTTAACATGTGATTGATTATTCTAGGATAGTTTCTGTCACTTTATAGGATGAACTTTTATTTATAATTAATAAAAGTTTTATTTTATTTTCTAATAGAAATTGGATTAGGCCTAAAAGGAGTTTTATAATAGCTTTTTAATTAATTCTTTTTGCCCCTAGTTGCTTAGTGAATCCTTTTCTGTTAAGTTAACCTAAAACCATGATTAGGTTATGTTGGAAAATTTTTATTATATAAAAACTATTCTAGCTATTGTTTGAAGTAGGAAAAAACTTTGATTTGGTTTTCTTTGAGTTTTCCTTTGGATTTGGTTTTGGTTGTTTTGGTGTGTTGTGTTACTTTTGTTATGTTGTTATGCTATGTGATCCTTTTGCTATATGCTTATTGTGGTTATTGTTTGTCTCGGTAGAGTTTCCGGAGTGCGAAGCTTGCTACTACGACTCTTTAGCTTACAAGGATCATCAGCAAGGCAAGTTTTGATCATGTTATTTTTATACCTATGTTTTTGTGCATTAGAATTGTCACCACCCCACCATGCATGCAGTAGTTGAAATTTTGAAGTCATTAAACTTGAGTAGTATCATGTGGTAGGATGAACCAATCCCCTTGTTACCATGACCTCGGGACGAAGTAGTTACTTTGCTATGCTCAGAGCGGGTTTTGGGTTGAGTGAAATTCATAAGCAAGATGTGAGAGTCAATGATGATGACAACCCCATGAACTACAATGATCAAGATGGACTTGGAAATTCACTCTTTGGGTGGAGGACATTTGACGGGCACCTGGAGAACCAGTGGTGGCGGGATGCATGGAGAAGTGCCATGACATCTTGCGGAAAGCTTCACCCAGCCACGAAGAGAGCGATGGATGCCCCATGACCGGAAGCTTACATGCAGCCGCAAGCCATTATGGGCTCTGGCTGGGTTGACCCTAGTAGTGACGCTGGTGGGCGGTACTACGAGATGTAGAAGAACGGTAGGATTGGATGGGTACCGGCGGTAGCAGAAGAACTCTTTGGAAGACCCTGTTTCATTAGTCCGTCTTCAAACACCATGAAGTGCGAAGACTTTAAAGGAGGAATGATTCTTATGGGAAAGTCGCAACCCTCTGCGAGTTAAAGATCTAATCGATTAGCCGTGTCCCGATTCACGGACATTTGAGCCTCTGGAACTTGGAAGTATTCGGATATCTCAACACTAAAACTAATGAATTAATTTGAGGGTTTATGACTTAATAATTTGGAATGAGATTTTGGTTGGCGGAACCATCTCAATAACTACCAACAATTGTAGTAATTTGCAAGCAAGTCCTTTGTAGTAGGATAAAATTTGCTTTTCGCAAAATGATGAAACTTAGAGCTCCACACCAAAATGCATATAGTGTTAGTAACTTTATTATTGTTATTCTTCATGACTTGCCGACTTATTCAAAAGCTGACCTACATGGCTGCAACGTCTTATGTTGCGAGGTATATTCGATCGGGAGTGAGGCTATGCTCGCGCTTGGCGATTTCCTTTGAGTCGGATGGACTCGCTTTACTTGACGCTTCCAAAGCATTAGTAGTTTATTTCTCATGAGTTGGCCTTGAGCGAATTTATTCCTTGTAATAAAGACTCTATATGAGAATCGTGTAATATTATTCAGGTGTGATTGAACTTTGATTACTTTATCGATGTCTTGTGAGTACCGGCATGATCTTGGGATGAATATGAATACGTAGATTTGACCGATTTTGGGTCAGGTCGCTACAATTACTCTATGTGATCTCTTCCATCATGTGTGGGAAACGAACACTGCATTGTATAGAAAGAAAGTGTCATTTCCACCTTTTACATAGACTACGATCTTTTACATGGAATACTATCTGCCTACTTGCTTTGTGCCGCACTACCAGCACTCCACCCTTGAAAGTAAACATTATGCCACTCATAATTCCTTAGTTTATTTGTTCAAATAAGATTTGATATGATTCTAATGTTCCTACTTCAGTTTTGAAATGTGTGTCTGCCTGTTATAGAGACATAAGAGGTTTGTATTTATGTGTGTGGTCTGGTCAGCATGATTGGGGGTGAACTTTGTATATGCAGGGGTTTATAGGGAGACACTCTTCGAGTTGAATCCGCAATGCATTCCATAGGTAATCTGACTACTTTTTATGTTTTCATGAATCTCAGATACTGAACAACATCATATTGATTATGAGCTTGCGCGCGTGAAAAGAATAAAGCAGAACAATGCCATGGCTGTCAAACTTGGCATTAAGGGACTGAAATCAAGTCTAGATGCAATGCAATACAAACGCTCTCCACCTACAGATTCATGCTCAGAATATGATCCTAACAGTGATTCTGAGCTAGAGGGAGACCTAAGTCAATGTAGCTCCCTAGTGGAGGAGTCAGAGGCAGATGCCCTATCTTATCCACCCATCAAGGTGCTTACTCTAACTTTCCAAGGTTATATTGGTCGCACATACCTTTCAACTGATGCTTTGCATTGCTTCTACTTTGTTGCACTGCCATTAGCTTAGTTTACACATCGTGTATGTGAATACGCCCTGCCTATCCATTTTCAATACATATTCCATCTATCATCGTACCATATTTATCCACTCAAATGTTGTTCTTGTGTATCAGACGTTCAAAATGAAGAGGGCGATTGCTGATCATGGAGGAGCACGAGCAAAGTATTTGGAAAGGTAGTGACACCTGATAAATCAAATAGCCCATTAGGTGTAGTTGCAATATCACCTGACCCACAAAACACGGCCCCAACTCTAGCTGACTCTAGCCCTACTACACTGGTCATCTCTGATGCCCTAACTCAGCCGACCCCAACTGCAGCAAACAGTATGATGATGCCAGTTGACATAGCACCAGCTCTATGACACAAAACCCCCATTCCAGCAAAGATTACACCAAATATAGTTGCCAAATCCCTTTTTGAATGAGAGAGAGAGAGAGAACCCCAATTGCAGCAAATAGGACCCATGTTCCATTTCTTCCTAGTTTAGAAGACGAAGCTTATTATGTTGTCAAGAACTTTAATTTGTGCGCATCTTTCCTTCATGGAAAGATTATACCGTAGACCCAGAACAATTTCCATTCTTCCTCCGCAACTTGTGCGTAAGTAATGTACTAATGTTATTCATGGTAATTACTACATATGTTTCTACTGACAGAAGATAAAAGATTTCATTCTTTTAAATAGGCGAGGACCAAACTCGATTGCCAAGACGAGCATGGGTTGGTTGCGCCTTTCAAGCACTCGTTGATGAAGTGTCGTTCCTACCTGAGGCAAGCACACTTCAATGGCAAGCCTCTAAATGAAATTTCTGTAAAGTCTCCAGTGCTACATTTATCAGACATTAACTGGAATAATCTTGTTACACATTGGTGTCGTCTGTAGCGTAAGGTACTGTCTATGATATCACATCACAATTTGAACTACATTTCTGCATGTGCCTTAATGTCTCACTTGTACGAAAACTATTTGCAGAAGAACATTCATTCTCAAGGGACCACAGAATCTTGCAACTATACTGCACACTACATTGCTCTTGTGAGTACCTCTTGCCCTGTATGACCATACTTACTTTCATAGTTGGTTGATTATGTAGCATCACTGCACATGTTAGCCATGTTATCGTCCATTTGGTGGACATTACAAGATCCGTATGGACTCTTACATAAATTTAGAATCAACCCAATGCTTTTGAAGAGGTTTAGCTCTGCAATCCTCTTGAAAGGACTGAATGTCGTCTATCACTGTACTTACATTAACAACTACTCCCTCCGTCCCATAATATAAGAACGTTTTGTACACTACACCAGTGTTCTAAACACTCTTATATTATGGGAAGAGGGATTGGCTCATTGTGTAACATTCTGCATCTTATCTCCCTCGCCCACCATTTACTAAAAAATATCAGATCTATATTTAATCTTACCAAAAAGTTGAATACACAGACAATGCTAGTGTAGAAGTGTAGCCCATTGCTCTTTTCAGTACATTTTGTCTTGTAACGCTTGTACTTCCAGGGATTGGTAGTTGATTATGTAGCATCAATCTGCATCTTATCTTCATTGTCCTCTATCCCTTCTAGTATTATCATATCTATAATTACTCTCTACAAAATGTAGAGTACATGCAATGCTTATGAAGAAGTGCTGAAATTCTTGAGTTATCCTTCCCTTGACATGGAGAAGGGCATTATATAGCCGATGTTAACTGTTAATGTAAGTCAGTCCTTCTAAAGCCTTTATCCTCAACTGCTATTTAATTTGCTCATACTCCCTATCGTTAACTACTGTTTAGTTTGTTGTTTCTATCAAAATGCATGTTCGCAAGAACCGTAAGTTCCAAGTTTTACTTGTAAAACCAAATTCCTTATTCATACCATGCACATTATTCAATACTCCCTATATGTATGCTTGTTTTTGTGGATCTATAATCCAGTGTGTGGTGAAGCAGCCCACGTTTGCACCTTGCCATCTCCTATTTTATCTTACTGATGTGGCTGATGATATGAACAACATGCCATGCACATTAACCAAAAGAGATATAATGATTATCTTTGACCTTCAGCTATGCTTGTTATGTTGACATGGTAATCCAGTAGTGTGGTGAAGCTCCCCACATTATTTACAATGCCAAATTACACTATTGATATTTTGAACTTACTGTTTATTTTCTAATTTGAAATTGGATGGAATTGACAGCACAGTTATCGTCTTTGTTTATACACGTGCAAAACCTGTCATCTCTTTGCTTGTTTCAGGGTGATATGCCTGATGGCATGCACAAGTCTGCTGAAGGCTGTGAGACAAACCCAACATATATTGCAGCAAAGAAAGCAAAACATCTTGAAGATAGTGAGACAACCCCAAAGTCTTGTCTTGATGCAGTGTTCAAGTTACTTGAGACTAGCAGTTAGACAAGCTCACATAATTCGATGTCTGAATCAGTTCGACTTCTTCAGTCCCAAGTTCTAGCAGAAAGGCATTCTGCAATTCAACTTCGACTTGAAGTCCTATCTCTAAGAAAGATTCCAGAGAACACCAATGAGAACCTCATTGCTAAACAACTACACCTGGAAGCTATGACCGACATGCTAGGCCAGTCTCACAGCCTTGCTCAGCAACTTGCGCAGCAGTTCCTGTGCAAGGCTAACCTTTCTTGAACTGTCTTGGAAATGGTCTTGGTTCAGTATTATTTTGTTACGCTGCAATGGTGCCTAGTTTTTGTAATTTGCTTCTTCGTTGCGCTTTATGATAACTGGTGGCGAACTTCGATGCCCAATGGATGTAATATACCATAAATCATTTATTGTATAGTGTAGGTTTATTCTAAGTTACTATGCTGTAATTTCTTTATTGTATAGAGTAGGTTTGTTCTTAACTCCTACTAGTTACTGCCATCATTTGCTATTTGAAAAAAATCTGATGTAGTCAACCGGGCCGAAACATTCGCCTCTAACGGGTCTGCTTTTTAGCGGGCCACAATTGGGCCGGCCAGCAACTTTCTTGGGCCATAAAGGCCATTGGGGCCTTCACACTTTGCGCCAGGCCCACAACTTACACGGGCCTATATTCGGCCCAAAGTTTAGTTGGGCCTTTAGTGGACCCAGCAATTCGTTGGGCCCATGTAGCTTTGGGCCATTAATAGGCTGAATATTCTGCTGGCCTGTTATGTCCGAGAAGAAACCATGGGCCTTTAGCAGGCTGAAATGCATGTTGGGCCTCAATTTTCACTAGTCGTCGATGGGCCTTCAGTAGGCTGAAATGTAGACCGGGCCTTTTTTGGCCCAGTTATATGACGGCCCATTACCAGGCCAAAACATATCTCGGGCCTTAGTTGGCCCACTGATATCATGGGCCTTTAACAGACCGAAAGCTTAGTACAGGCATCAATGGGCCGAATTGTTGGGGAACGTAGTAATTTCAAAAATTTTCCTACGATCACGCAAGACCACGGTGATGGCATAGCAACGAGAGGATAGAGTATCCGTCCACGTACCCTCGTAGACCGAAAGCGGAAGCGTTATAACAACGCGGTTGATGTAGTCGTACTTCTTCCCGATCCAACCGATCCAAGTACCGAGCGTCACGGCACCTCCGAGTTACGCACACGTTCAGCTCGATGGCGTCCCTCGAACTCCGATCCAGCCGAGTGTTGAGGAGAGTTTAAATCAAGACGACGGCGTGCAGGCGATGATGATGTTCCACGGCGCAGGGCTTCGCCTAAGCTCCATAGCGGTATATTCGAGGTGTAATTTGGTGGAAGGGGCACGCGACACGGCTAAGGAATCGATCTCAATGATCAACTTGTGTGTCATGGGTGCCCCCTGCCTGTATATAAAGGAGGGAAGGAGAGGGCTGGCGGCCAGAGGGAGGCGCACCGGGGTGTCCTACTCCTACTAGGGTAGGATTCCCCCAAATCCTAGTCCAACTAGGGTTTGACCAAGGAGAGGGAGAGAGGCGCCACCCCTTCTCCTAATCCTAATAGGACTAGGGAAGGGGGAGGGCTGCGCCAGCTATAGGGCTCCCTTTCTCTTTCCCCTTAAGGCCCATCAAGGCCCATTGACTCCCCGGGGTTCGGAAACCCGGTACTCGATAAAATTCCCAATTTCACCGGAGTGATTAGGAGTCAAACATAGGCTTCAATATATCAATCTTTATGTCTCGACCATTTCGAGACTCCTCGTCATGTCCGTGATCTCATCAGGGACTCGAACAACCTTGGTACATCAACATCATAAAACTCATAGTAAGCGCCATCGAAGCGTTAAGCGTGCGGACCCTACGGGTTCGAGAACTATGTAGACATGACCGAGACACCTCTCGGTCAATAACCAATAGCGGGACCTGGATGCCCATATTGGTTCCTACATATTCTACGAAGATCTTTATCGGTCGACCGCATAACAACATCGTTGTTCCCTTTGTCATCGGTATGTTACTTGCAGAGATTCGATCGTCGGTATCCAATACCTAGTTCAATCTCGCACGGCAAGTCTCTTTACTCGTTCCGTAATACATCATCTCATAACTAACTCATTAGTTACAATGCTTGCAAGGCTTAGGTGATGAGCATTACCGAGAGGGCCAGAGATACCTCTCCAGAGCAATCGGAGTGACAAATCCTAATCTCGAAATATGCCAACCCAACATGTACCTTCGGAGACACCTGTAATGTACCTTTATAATCACCCGATTCGTTGTGACGTTTGGTAGCACCCAAAGTGTTCCTCGGGCAAACGGAGTTGCATAATCTCATAGTCATAGGAACATGTATAAGTCATGAAGAAAAGCACTAGCAACAAACTATACGATCAGGTGCTATGCTAATGGAATGGGTCATGTCAATCAGATCATTCAACCAATGATGTGATCCCATTAATCAAACAACAACTCTTTGTTCATGGTTAGGAAACATAACCATCTTTGATTAACGAGCTAGTCAAGTAGAGGCATACTAGTGACACTCTGTAGGTTTATGTATTCACACATGTATTATGTTTCCGGTTAATACAATTCTAGCATGAATAATAAACATTTATCATGATATAAGGAAATAAATAATAACATTTATTATTGCCTCTAGGGCATATTTCCTTCACGAATTATATGACATGCCTTTAACAGGCCCAAAGTCACATTGGGCTGAACTATTGCCAGCTTTATCACGGGCCATTAGAGGGCCGGATGTCGCGTCGGACCATATATGGCCCATGGGCAGCACGGGCCATTCCCAGGCCGAAAGACACACCGGGCTGAAATGGTCCCATGTCTACATCAGGCCTCTAACAGGCCGAAATGTCACTGGGCCGTAATTGGGCCCAAATATTCGGCGAACAATTAACGGGACAGATCTGGCTTCGGGCCGTAAATGGGCCATGTTTAAAAGGCCGTTATTGGGTTGGCCCACTAGTACATGAGTAAATACTACGGACCTTTGACTGGGCCGGCCTTTTTAACCTATATGGGCCTCTGTTGGGCCCTGCCACGTGTCGACGTATCATAGGCATGTTTCCTCCATTGGACGGACGACATCTGACCCACCGAGGAGCAGATACATGTTTCCTCCAGCTAATCATGATTTTACACGTGGAAAATCCCCATTGGTCCGGGCTGTTAACGGGTTACCGGATCCAAACCAGAACCCGGTAGCTTAACAATGACCAATTAGGGTGGATGCCATGTGTCGGTTACCCTTGACGAAAGCACTTCCATGACGCGCCATTTATCGTCATGGAAGTGGACAATTCCGTGATGATAATTCTGGTAATGTCATGGAACACTTCTACGACAGCACATGTATGACTATCTTGATTCTGTCATAAATCATCATGGATGTACATGCATGACAAAAAACGTGACCTACTGTGACAAACACGTATCATCACGGAAGTGTATTTTTTTGTAGTGTATTGCTACAAATTCTTCAACTGTCTTTGTGGTCACAAATTCCTCATCTGAGGATACCACAAGTACCACTGACGATAATGCAGGGTTGAAGGAATTGTTTGTGACTGGCATGTATAAAATCCTCAAAGGGCATCAGGCTATTTCTGATGTGCTTAAAAAGCAGATCCTCAACAGAAACCCTAGGAAAGAGGGTATTGCCTTTGAGAGGAAACTCAATGCTACTGGGACCTCCTGGAAACATGAGCAGTATCCCAAAACCTCATGGGTTGCTGCGAAAGGACCTCCTGTAGATCCATCCACTTTATCTGGCTTTAGTTGTGGATCTTCATATTCATATGTTGAGTCATTTGACTCCAACTATAAACTGTTCAAAAATTAGAATGGTGAAGTATTTGCTAGATATGTTGGAACTAACTGCAGGAATGGTCCCCCTATGAAGAAAATCTGGGTTCCCAAAAGGTGCCTTGAAAGTCTTCAGGTGAATGTCATCATGACACCACTTGTGAAGAATAGGAACTCCAGATCAAATTCTTCATATGGACCAAAGTCTTCATATGGATCCAAGTCCTCATTTGGACCAAATTCCTCACGTGGATCAAATTCCTCAAATGGATCCAAATCCTCATATGATCATCATCGTGCTAACACTTCTGTTTCGCAGGGAAAATCTAAGGGATATGAATATGTGCATTATTCTTCAAATCATTATGTTCATAAGTCCTCGAAGAATTTCTTTGATTATTCATATGCTTACTCTAACCCCTCTTCTGTGAAACAAAGTGCACTGGCTTCAATGCCACCTTTCTCTTTTGGAGCTCATAGAATTATGTACTCTTTGCCACCCCTCTAGATGTGGATGGTGAAGAAAAAGAACTAATCTATTACGCAGGGTCAGGTCTCCAGACGAACTTGAACGTCCGAAGAATTTGCCGGAGACCTGAATATGCTTGAAAGGACGCAAGCTAATCATGAAGAAATGAATATTCATTTCTCACGTCCTTATACTGCTATATCTATTGTAGTGCTTGATGAAATTCAAACTGATGAATCTGCTGTCATATTCTTCACTGATGAAGTATATGAGTTCGTAAGATGCACTAATTCATCTGCAGGATGATCAACCTAAAGCCACTGAGTGGGTCCTCAATAGTGGATGTACAAATCACATGACCAGTGACAAGAACTTATTGATGGACATTGCTTTATCTCCATCGCATCTGAAGCATATCACCTACGCTGACAAAGGAAGAAGCAAGGTATTGGGTCTAGGTAGGATTGCAATCTCAAAGGATCGACAGATGGACAAAGTCATGCTTGCTGAGTACTTAGGATTCAACCTCATGTGTGTCTCAATGCTTTGTGATCTTGATATGGTTGTCTTCTTTGGAAAATACTGTTGCATTGTGCTCATGGAATCTGACAATTCCAAATTCTTTGAAGGCTTTAAGAGAGGAGACTTGTATATTGTTGATATCTCTGCAGGACCACAGCCTGCCACATGTCTACTTGCAAAAGCTTCAGAAGGCTGGTTATGGCATCGACGACTAGGTCATGCTGGCATGAGGAACTTACACACACTCCCGAAGAAGAAGCACGTCATTGGCATCGAGGGTGTCAAATTCCTCAAAGACCATGTTTGTGGGGCTTGTGAGGCTGGAAAGATGACCAAATCCAAGCATCCCTCAAATACTATCATGACTACCACTCGTCCTTTCGAATTGCTTCACATGGATCTCTTTGGCCCTACTCATTATGCCACACTAACAAATGCAGCATCTCTATATGGCTTTGTTATTGTTGATGACTATTCTCGTTACACCTGGGTGCATATCATCACTTACAAAATTGAAGTGCAGGAAGTCTTCAAACAATTTTCCTCAAGAGCCTCGACGAATTTCGGTCTGAAGATCAAGCACATTAGGAGTGACAATGGGACCAAGTTCAAGAATACTGGTCTTGATGACTATCTTGATGAACCTGGTATTACTCACGAGTTATCTGCCCCTTATACTCCTTAGCAGAATGGCGTCGTGGAGCGCAAGAATAGGACTCTTGTTGAGATGGCTCGCACTATGCTTGATGAATACAAGACGCCTCCTCGCTTTTAGCCTGAGGCTATTAATACTGCATGCCACATCATTAACAGGGTATATCTTCACAAATTCTTCAAAAAGACCTCATATGAACTCCTCATTGACAAGAAACCCAATGTGAGTTGTTTCAAAGTCTTCGGTGCTAAATGTTGGATTAGAGATCCTCATCACAATTCTAAATTTGCACCAAAAGCACATGAAGGTTTTATGCTTGGTTACAGAAAGGACTAGCACACCTACAGAGTCTTCAACACCTTTCACCACAAGGTTGTTGAAACTGTAGATGTGCAGTTCGATGAAACTAACGGCTCGCAAAGAGAGCACCTACCTCCTGTGCTAGATGAAATGTCACCAGATGAATCCATCAAGTTCAAGGCTATTGAGGATGTCATACCCACTGAAGAATCTGCTGAAGAAGTCATTCCAGAACATGAAGAAAATCATGCTGGTGCATCTGAGAAAAATGGCTCTGAAGAAAATGTTGAGCCCAATCAACGTCGTCAACCTGCTTATCCTCGCGCTGCTAATGAAGTGCAGGTTGAGAAAATCATCAACGACATCAACGCACCAGGTCCTCTCAGATGCTCAAGAGCTTCACATTTGTCTAACTTTTGTGGGCACTTTGCTTTTGTCTATATCACAAAGCCCACCAAAGTTGACGAGGCATTTCTTGAGCCTGAGTGGATTCAAGCGATGAAGAGGAATTACATCAATTCGAGCTCAACAACGTATGGGAACTTGTCAAGCGACCAGACCCACGCAAGCACAATATCATCGGTACCAAATGGATCTACCGCAACAAGAAAGATGAAAATGGCCTTGTGGTGAGGAATAAGGCTCGTCTTGTAGCTCAAGACTACACACGGGTTGAAGGAATTGATTTTGATGAAACTTTCGCACCTGTTGATAGACTTGAGGCTATTCACATATTGCTTGCTTATGCTAACCATCATAATATCATCTTATATCAAATGGATGTGGAAAGTGCATTCCTCAATGGTAAGCTTGAGGAAGAAGTATATGTTGCTCAACCACCAGGTTTTGAAGATCCTAAGCATCCTTACAAAGTCTTCAGACTCAATAAGGCCCTCTATGCCCTCAAGCAGGCCCCTCGGGTGTGGTATGATACTTTGAACGAATTCCTCATGAAGAAAGGCTTCAAACCCGGTTCACTTGACCCAACTCTTTTCACCAAAACCTATGATGATGAATTATTCGTGTGCCAAATATATGTTGATGATATTATCTTTGGCTGTACTAACCAACGTTACAGTGACGAATTCGCCTATATGATGAGTGAGGAATATCAAATGTCTATGATGGGAGAATTTAAATTCTTCTTAGGTCTTCAAATTCGTCAACAACGCAACGACATCTTCATATCTCAAGAGAAATTCCTCAAGGATGTGCTGAGGAAATTCGGCATGCAAGATTGCAAAGGTGTCAAAATCCCTATGCCCGCAAATGGCCATCTATGCACCGATGAAAATGGTAAAGACTTCGATCAAAAGGTATACCATTACATGATTGGCTGTTTATTGTATCTATGTGCATCAAGGCCGTATATTATGCTTAGTGTTTGCATGTGTGCCCGTTTTCAAGCTACACCGAAGGAATCACACCATAAGGCTGTGAAACATATTCTTCGATATCTAGCTCACACTCCAACACTTGGATTATGGTATCCCAAGGGCTCAGTTGTTGATCTCATTGGATATTCTGACTCTGACTATGCTGGTGATCGAGTGGATCGCGAGTCAACATCAGGCACATGCCATTTCCTCGGACGATTCTTGGTATGTTGGTCCTCAAAGAAGCAGAACTGCGTATCACTCTCTACTGCTGAAGTTGAGTACATTGCTGCTGGTTCTTGTTGTGCTCAATTGCTGTGGATGAAGCAAACCCTCAAGGACTACGGCATCAACATGAAGAATGTGCCTCTCTACTGCGACAACGAGAGTGCTATCAAGATTGCTCAATAACCCAGTTCAGCACTCGAAGACAAAGCACATCTAGATTCGTCATCATTTTCTTCGAGATCATGTGTTGAAGGGTGACATCTCCATTGAACATGTTAAAATCTTCAAATTTGAGTTTTTCTTCATTTTTGCAAATTCTTCAACTTTGCTATTTTCTTCAACTTTTTCGACTGGTGTTCTTGATTGCCTCAACAACATTCACTTATTGCTAATTCTTCAAGTTGATTTTTCTTCCAAGTGAATGTGATCAGGCCCATTCCCCCTCTATGCTAAACTCAACCCAGTCAGTTCAAAAATTCTTCATGTGCATTCTATTTGAAACCTGTTCAAAATCTTCATAGTGTCCTTGTCAGCTGAAGAATTTGCGAACGAAACGTTAAAATTTTCATATCTAAATTTTTGGCTTTTGCCCCTCAAAATGTTCCACATCCCAAGATAGATTAAACTACTCACCGACGATCTACCACAATCTCCACCTCTCTGTACATGGGTGACACATGTCACTAGGATGGCAAGGGTCAGGGGCACGTTCATCCAAATTCTTCGAACGGACAGTTTTTCACCATGGCTATAAATACCCCCTCCCTTCCTCGGACTTCATTTACTCCGCTCGACCTCAATTCGCTCGAGCTCTCAGACCTAGTGCCGTCACTACACTCCATCGTCGCTGGTGAGGAAGAGCTTCACTCCCTCGACCTCGTCGCCATCGTACTCGCACCGGCCACGGTAATCTTCACTCCGCCGCCGCCGTAGCTGTCTCTCACCGTCGAGTTAGGGCGTGGGAGATCTGAACGGACGAACCTCTCCACTTCCACTCCCAGTTCATCGTGTTCTTTGTCCAGGGGAATTAAAATCTGATTTTACTGCCCTACTTTGGTTCTCATGTTTTCCACAAAATCTTCAAAAGGTGTTTATTCTTCAACTTCCATGTCCTTAAACACCCAACTGCATCTGTTCTTGATTTGTTTCTCTAAGCTATTTTTTCTCAAGATTCCTCAATTGTGTGGATTGCCAAATCTATACAACTCTGGAACCTAAGTCAAGAATGCTTAGCGAAATTCCTCAAGACTCCCATGGTCAAATTCCTCAAACTTGATACTTTTGAAAAATTTCTGAGAACGCATATGATCTCTCCAAATTCTTCGCACCTATACTCTATTCATAGGTACAAAATGTCTGCTGTTGAATCTCTAGTTTCTCATCAACTTAACTCATTTGCAGCATTCCTCGAAGATAAATTGCATACTTCCTCGGAAACATCAATTGTTCAAAGTCCTCAAGTGAATAAAATGGCTGATGGTAAAAGACCTCAGAAGGGAGGAAAGAGGCCAGAGACAAACACTGCTTTTGAAATCCCTGACAAAATTTATGCTGAGTATTGCACACCTGATGAAGCCACACATGGCAAAGAAAATAAGAATCAACGCAAAGTGTGCATACAGAGGATAGAAAGAAGACGGGCTAAGGAATGGAGGGAATATCGTTATGTTACTCCAAAGTACATGAATAAATTCACAGTTAACCCTATATGTCCAAGACCTCCATTGGGTCCAGGCCAACTAGCTGATCCCTCAAGCATCAGACGTGGTGAGGAATTTCCCAAGGAATGGGCCAACCGCCCAGCCAAGTTGGCTAAAGTAGCAAAGGAAGCAGTGAGAAAATTCAATGAAGATTCTACTGCTGCTGTTGCTGAGGCCTCTGCAAGCAAGCCTAAGAAGGCCATGCTGAAGAAATCAACTCTGAAGCCGAGTTCCTCAACAACTATGCCCTCACAGCCAAGTTCTTCAAAGTCCTCAAAGCAAATTCCTCAGTCAACCTCCTCAAGGGTAGCTCCAATTCCCTCTGTTGCCATGAAATTCTCAACTGCTACTGCAAAGTCCTCAACACTTGTTCATCTTGTCACGCGTCAACGGACTGCAACATTCTCTATTGCTTCAGGAGCCTCTGCAAGTTCCTCAGCTCCACCACAGTCCTCAACTGGTCCTACTCTGCTGAAGAAAAAGTCCGCTGCGGGACGTGGCTCGAGGCCAAGTCCTCATAAGAAGCAAGTTGCTTTTCAAGTTCTGTCTGATGATGATGAAGCTGATGATGAAGAACTTGCTGAGATCAGAGACATGCAAGAAAGGGCCGCTAGAGCCAAAGGAAGTGTTGTGCCTCTCATGCTGGATCCTAAGAAGATCCTTGATTTCATTGATCTGTGGCACAAGGATCCCAACAACCCTCTGCCTGACCTAAACCTCACTCCTGGCCAAAGTCACATGTTGACAGCCTTCATAAATGAAGACAAATGGTAGTTTGAGAAGGGGAGGCAAGTCAAGAAGGCTCAGTACAAGAAAGAGCGATTTTTGAAGAAAAATGATCTGAACACGTCTCCTGAAGAACTTGTGGCTCTGCAAAAGGAGATCAAAGATCTCAGTGATGAATTTGCCACCTACTATGCAGATTGGATGGTGCCAAAGTCAGGTTTGTCAAGCTAGCCAAGAATCTCAAACCCAAAGTTACAGCTCCATCGCAACATGAAATTCCTTAGGCTGAGGAATCTGCTCAGCATACTGAAGAAAATGCTAGCACAGCTGATGAAAATCAGACTGTTGAAGAAACTGAGAGTACCAGGGCTGTTGAAGAAATTTCAGCTCCTGAAGAAAGTGCCAGGGCAACATCCAATGTTGCGCCTGAAGAAATTGAACAAACCAGGGCAACTGCATCCATTGTGCCTGAAGAAAATGAACCAACTTCACCTGCTCCTCCTGCAAAGTCATCACAGATAAAGAATATCAACCTTCCTTTTGCATCAGAAGTGAAGAGAACCAAAGCTGCAGAGAAGGCAGTTGTGAAGAAAAGGAAAGCATCAGCGACTGCAGAGTCTTCAGCTCCCAAGAAAGTGAAGACTTTGACAAGTTCCTTCACTAACCCCATTGATGTTGTTCCTATCTCCATTGTAACATCAAAGGAAATTGTTCTTTTTGGTGAGAAATATGTCATACCAGGTGACACAGATGAAGAGAATCCTTCTGTTGCTTCTTCATAGCAGTTGGATTAAGAAATTGAAGTGGATGATATCCCTTCAACCCCTCTGGTATCATCGCCCAAGCCTCAGTTCACAACTGAAGAGGCAGGCATTGAAGAAATGGAAGAAGATGAGGATGTGGACATTGGGTCTACAACACCAGTTCTGAATGATGACTATTGGGAAAGACTTCATCCCAATTCACCATTGACCACTCCTTTGCATCAAATTCCTCAGTCCCCTGTTCAAACTGAAGAAATTCAAACGGGATCTGAAGGATGTCAGACATCACTTCTTTCCATTCCAAAAGAAGTGCCAGCTACTACAGTTGAAGAAATGGAGACAAAGACTGCTGCTACCGAAGCTGCCGCTGAAATTCCTTAGCCTATGGCTCTAGAGGTTGTGCTCCAAGAGGCTGTGAAGCATTCAACTGTTAATATTCAGCCCAAGCCACTAAATCCTCATACAAAGAAGCAGAAAATTAAGGCTGATGATTTCTTTGTTGAGCACCATTTCTTCACTAATTTCAATCCCTATGACTCAACAAGACTTCGACGCAAGCGGTTCTGGACTGCCAGTCAGATGAACTTCTACTCTTCACTCTTATTTGATAAGGACAAGGTATTTGAGCACCGTCAAATTCCTCATGTGGATATGGAGTCTCTCCCATGCTTCCAACTTGTCCTGAGTGTTCTTCATGACGCTGGGCTCTTGAACTTCTGTGCTAACATCTGCGACTGGAATGAAGAGCTAATTCTTCAATTGTATTCTACATTGCACCTCATTGGAAATGTGGATGGTGTGAATTCATGGGTGTTTGATTGGATGACTGAGAACACACACTACAAAGCTCCGGCCTCTGAATTGCTTCATGTCGTACCAGTCGGTCCTCTTGCTGAAGGCGCAAGACTCATATATGAGGAACCTAAACTTTCAAATCATATGATGCAAGTGTTGATGAAGCCTTTGAAGGCTGGCCAAGCTCCAAGGACCACATTCCTTGTGAAGGAATTGCTTTACGTGCCAAGGAAAATATACCACATTCTGAACAAAACCCTCAGTCCAATCAAGGGCCACAACTCTGAAGAAGAAGAAGAAGAAGAAGAGGTTGTTGGCATCATGAAGAATCTGTTGTTCAACATCATACATGGCATTCCTATCAACCACCATGATTTCTTCATGAGGACTTTGGCCAATGCTGCTCTATCACCTTTTGAGTTGAAGCCTTATGCTCCCTGGATCATGAAATTCATTAGACCAAGGTCTTCAATTCATTACAAGGATAACTATCAAAATCATCTCAGCTATTTGCCTCCTATTGAAGTCCTCAAAAGGACTATTTCCTCAGCTGATGAGAAAGGCAAGGCTGCTGTTATTGATGAAGGCACTCGTCCATTGGATGGTCAGTTTTGCAAAGCTGCATCTTATTCCACCAATGATGACTCTGCAACTCAAGATTCTGCCGAAAAAGCTTCAAAGGAAAATCCTCAAGCCACTGCTCCATGAGTGATGACTGATCATGAGCTTCTTCTAAGTCTTCATCAGAAGGTCGATCGCAATCACAAGTTGGTCAAGCATCAGTTTGGCTCAATTCTTCAGAACATGACCGTCACTCAAAACACTGTGAGGAAGAATCACTACTACGCGCATGAAATCTTCGGTCGCACTTGGTGTCGGTGTACTAAAGTAGGGGCTCTCCTTTGTACCCCTTTACTTGTGCACGGGCTATCAGAGCCGTGCCTGCGGCCACACTAAGTTGGGCAGAGGAGGGAATCCGGAGCACAAGACAACCGAAGCAACGCCAAGACCAGAGACACAAAGAGCAAGAGGGCGAGGTGGACTCCCCCGGCAAGATCCGTGACGGGGCGGCCTCCACAGCCCCGACAAGAGCCTTGCCGGGGCAACTTGCCTGACGCCAGCAGAACGCGCCACCCTTGAGCTCAAGGGTTTCCGACACCATCAACCACATTGGAACCAAGGCTCGGGAGGCACCTCCATGGTGGCATGCAAATCTTTGTGAAGATCATAAATACACAAGATCAGATGAGAACCAGAAGACGACGATCCTTGGCAAGATCCTTGCCAAAGAAATCCACAAGACCCCCAGCAAGATCCTTGCCGGGGACGACCGCGGTGCCACGGCAAGACCCTTGCCAAGGACATTAGCGGGGCCGCGACCAGGCCTACGTCTGCCAAGACTCCACCGCCGCTCCCATGCAGCTGCCAGCTCAACCAGCTGGGCAGGCATCTGCGTGGCAGCGTGCGGCCTCCACGCTGACTCAGCAAGCACCTGCATGGTGGCATGCAGATCTTCGTGAAGACTCCGCCACCGCACCAGCCCAGCAGCCAGCCAACGTGGCGCTACAACGCCTCGTTAGCTCGGACGCGCGTCGGAGCCAGGCGAGGCGGCGACAGCTGGGACGAGCTTCCTCGTCGTCCCCGATGAAGCAAGAGGGGCACGTTGGCAGCGCATTAAATGCGTTTGTCCGACGATGCCAGAGGATAGACTCATCCACTGTATACCTTTTCACCTCCTATGTGCCACTGTGGCAACCCCTTTTTCTATAAAAGGAGGCCCGAGGCGTACGGGAGAAGGATTCGGATCTTTTGGACAAGTTACACCCCGTAGCTAGTTCAAGAACTCAAGAACACTCAAATATACACCAAAGCAGGACTAGGGTATTACGCATCCTCGCGGCCCGAACCTGGGTAAACGATCTTTGTGCTGACTCCTAGACCCGCTCTTTGCACAACCTCGCGCCCGCCAACCGTAGAAGGGATCTCAGCAATCCCGTAGGTGTCGGTTTCCCCCGACATCTATGGCGCGCCAGGTAGGGGGCGCAGTTGTGAAAATCCGTTCTAGCAGTTAGTCTAGCAGTTCTTCATCGCCATGGCTCCCAAGAAGAAGACGATCACGGCGATCGGTTCATCTGGAGCCGGGCGGCCCGTACCAGTGCGGGCGAGCAGCGGAGCGGTCACGAACGGAAGCCGAGGCATGGCCCACGAACACCGACATTGCCCTAGCAGTCAGAGCCTGGCGAGCGGCGTCGTTCGTGCGCGAGACGACGAGCCGCACGCCGCCAAATCCAAAGACGGAGCCGGGCCCCCAGCAGGCGGCGCGGGCCCCTCCAAGGGCAGCGCCGTGCCACCTACGGGCGGCGCGGCGACCTCCAAGACGCCTACGCCGGCGCCCAAGACATTCTCTTCCCAGGTTGTGCGCGACGGGCAGCGTCACCACGCTGGTGACCCCGGACGCCGCTGTGGGAAGGTTCTTGTGCATCATTCGCGGGACGAAGGAGGCCAGCATGCACGTCGAAGTGCTGGCAAAAATGGCGCACAGCCGCAAGGTCGTGATAGAGCTCCTTCTAACGTGGTTAGAAGTCGGAGCGCGTCACGGTCCACGCAGCTTTCGCCACCGCCCACGCCGGCAGAAGCTTTGGCACACGCGCAACTGCTCCTCAACTTTCCTCCAGCTGTGGGAAAACTCGACGAGTGGAGAGCCACTATCCGGAGCCTTGTCGGCGTTTCCAACAAAGATGAGCCGCGACCAGCGGGCCCCTCGGGCCGACGCTTCGTCGAGCCACCGCATGCCAGTGGTGGAAGGACCGGAGGTGCTGCAGCCATGGTGCACTCTCCTCCCCCACGCCAGTTGCCGCGGGTGTCGGTCCGTCGTGATGACGCTTGTGATAACATTTCCATAGCGTCGTCCAACCCACGGACTCACCGCGATCAGCGCCAAGTTCTTCAGGAATAAGCCCTTGAAGACGCTTGAACCACCATCGAGCGTCGGCGCGAAGCACGCCACCAGTCAGATAGGCTCCGGCGGCCTACCCTACGAGGTGGGTTGCCCAACCTTTACCCGTGAACTGTGGCAGTTCCAGTGGCCGTCCCACCGCACGTTCAAGCCCGGCGTTGGCGAGAAGTACAACGTCAAGACCCACCCGTCGGAATTCCTCAGCACCTACACCATCGCGATGCAAGCCGCTGGAGCTCGCGACGACAAGGTTCTTGCCAATTACTTCCCGTTGGCACTTAAACCCAATGTCATGTCATGGTAAATGCACTTGCCAGCGGATTCCATTTCTTCTTGGTTGGATCTGTGTCATGAGTTCGTTGGTGCCTTCACTGGAGGCCACCAGGCTCATGGCCAGGCAAGCGATTTGCATATCATTCCCCAGAAGGAAGGTGAAAACCTGCGCAAGTACATACAGAGGTTCAGCTGGGTGCAATACAACATCCCAGATGTTCATCCCGCCATTGTGATCAGCACATTCCATTAGAATGTGCGCAACCGCAAGATGTGTGAAGAGCTGGCGATGAACAAGGTCAAAGATGTGGCCGAACTTTATGTTCTGGCTGATAGATGCGCCCGAGCTAAAGAGGGGAGGAAGTACCCCGGCGAGGACGCCGGTGCGGAAACCGGCTCTACGGACGAAGACACCGCCGCCCCGACGAAGAAGGGCCAGCGTCGCAACAGGAAGCGCAAGGGCAAGGTCGTGTTTGCCGTTGAGGGATTCAGCAACACCGGCGCTGCCAAGAAGGCCAAGGCAGATGACCCCGGCAAGGAGATTGCCGGGTTCGCCGCTTGCCGGGCCTTGGCGGCTGCTGACAAGCCAGGAGGCTCTGACAAGCAGTATTGCAAGATCCACCACACCAAGGGCCACGACCTCCAGAACTGCCGACAAGTTGAGCTGCTTGCTGAAAAGCAGAAAGCTGAGTATGAGAAGTGGGACAAGGAGAAGGGTCAGGATGGTGCTGAAGGATCCAGCAAGAAGCATGGTGGCCAAAGCGGCCGCCGCGGGAAGGATAACCAGCAAGAGAGGCCCGCTCGGGGCTGCGACAAGAAGCAGGAAGACGATGATCATGACGAGGATAATGAGTCCGACGAGCATGAGTTTCAGAAAGCTAAGGAGGCCATGTGCATCGACGGTGGTGCCTCGCTGCACACCTCTCACCGCCAGCTCAAGCACTGGGCGCCTGAGATCACAGCAGCAGAGCCATCATTCGATGCTCAGAAGCCAGTAAAGTGGTCCAGCACACCTATCATCTTTGACACCGAGGAACGCCCTGATCGCACAACTGTGGTCGGGTGTTTGCCGTTGTTGGTTTCACCAACGATACGCAACCTCAAGGTGACGAAGATGCTAGTTGACGGCGGGGCCGGTCTGAACTTGATCTCGCCCGTTATGATCAAAAGGCTGCAGATTCCTGATGGAGACCTCAAAGAGACGGGCATGTTTCAAGGGGTCAACCCGGGAAGGAGTCAGCCGGAGGGTAAGGTCATGTTGCTCGTGACGTTTGGAGGCGAGTTGAACTACAGGATGGAGAGGATTGTTTTCCATGTAGCCGAGATCCCCTTGCCCTACAACGGGATCCTCGGCCGCCCGGCACTAGCCAAGTTCATGGCGGCGTCACATTACGCCTACAACACGCTGAAGATGCCTGGGCCGATGACCATCATCACCATCCCCTCCGACAAGAAGGACACGCTGATCTGCGCCGACCAACTCTACCGGGAAGCAGTTGTAGTGACTGCCGCCAAGGCACTTGCTCCTGCCGCTGGAGCCCCGGGAGGGAAGAAGACCGGCAAGACCTCTCGCACCCACTCCGTCAAGCGCACCTCTTCGGAGTGTTGTGCTCCCGTCAAGGACGTGCCAGAGAGCTCCACCGGCAAGAGCAAGAAATCCAGAGCTGCACCACCAGAGACCAAGAAGGTGTCCGTCAAGGAGGATGGCACGGGAGGGGCTTTCACCATAAGCTCCACCCTCGACAGCAAATAGAAAGGCGCGCTCGTCACTTTCCTGCAAGAGAATGTCGATGGGTTTGCGTGGCAAGGATCCGACATCCCTGGCATTCCCAGGGAGGTGATTGAGCACCATATTGATGTATGTCCTCATGCGCGGCCCGTCAAGCAGAAGGTCAGGAAGCAAGCTTTGGAATGGCAGGAGTTCATTACAGAGGAGATCAGGAAGTTGGAAGCGGCAGGCTTGGTGAGAGGAGTACTCCATCCGACGTGGTTGGCCAATCCGGTGGTGGTGCGCAAGGCAAATGGGAAGTGGAGGCTGTGTATTGACTACACAGATATCAATAAGGCTTGTCCCAAGGACCCTTTCCCGTTGCCGCGCATTGACCAGATTGTTGACTCCACAGCCGGGTGTGATCTGTTATCATTCCTTGACGCCTACTCATGATACCACCAGATCTTCATGACAAAAGAAGACGAAGAGAAGACAGTATTCATCACCCTAAAGGGGGGATTTGAGTTAGTCTTCAAGCGGGTCTCCATTCCTGCGGCCCCTCATATGCAACCTCAGAGTCTGGGGAAGATCGAGCTCCATCTCCCAAGCGAATGGAGCAGGGAGACAAAGGCGATGACGCGGTGGTTGGCGCAGCCTGATGAAAAACTCACGGGGCTGGTCCCCGACGTGGCCCTCCATTGGGGGAGGCATCGCTGGCGGAGGCAAGGCCGGTGCGCCGCCCCGTCCCCCTCTTCCCCGAGCGCCACGCCGACCTCAGCCTCGCCCCCTCCCCCTTCCTCTCATGGCCGGCTCTACCGCCGCAAGCTCTTGGGAAGGAGGGATGCGCTGTCAAGCAGAGACCCTCGCCGCCATCGTCGAAGGGCCGGTGCCCCCTCTCGCCATGGCAGATGAAAGAAAGGAGCCAAGGTGGAAGGAGATGGATGATGAAATATTGTGGGGTGCCATCCCCCTCCCCCTTCTTATAAAGGGGCGGGGTCGGGGCTTGGTCGCCCCACTCAACCAATCCGGTCATCAGGCGCACAGGGAATCAAGACCGACCCGCTGCTCCAATCAGCGACGACCCGGTTTCCCGCCTCGTTATTGAAGGCCCGTGCCCCCCTCCCCCCGCACGCGTCCACCGCTTTCCACCTTGGGGTCATGGGGGACACATGGCGAGCAAGCAGAAATCAAGGGGGCGCGGGCGCCTTGAAGACCACGGCCCGAGTCCACTCAGTAAATGAGTCGCGCCTCTGCGTTTTCCTCTTTTTATGGGGAAGGCGCGAGCCGCCTCTTTACCATGATGTGACGCATGCGTGTAGGAACCGCCCCACGCATGAGCCCCACATTACACCCCATAGCTAGTTCAACAACTCAAGAACACTCAAATATACACCAAAGCAGGACTAGGGTATTACGCATCCTCGCGGCCTGAACCTGGGTAAACGATCTTTGTGCTGACTCCTAGACCCGCTCTTTGCACAACCTCACGCCCGCCAACCGTAGAAGGGATCTCAGTGATCCCATAGGTGTCGATTTCCCCCGACACTTGGGCCATATTGTCTCACCTCTACGATGATGAAGATCTCAAGCAGATGGGCTTCCAACAGGACTTTGACTGGTCTCAACCACCTTCGAAGAAATTCAATAAGGTCAAAGTTCCTTATCTAGTCACCAGTTCATATGCTTCATCGTGTGAGACAGATGAAGCTGAAGACTTGAATGACACTGCGGCAGGCCCTACCTCAACGGACGACCCCGACAATGTTGGCGCTCCTCCATCGACATCTTCATGATATTCTTCAGGGGCGTTAGTCCTCATTTTCCGTCCCTTTTGGTCATTTGATGACAAAGGGGGGATTTGAGTTAGTCTTCAAGCGGGTCTCTTATATATGGGCATTTTTTTGTTAACTTACAACCCTTGCTCTTTTGAGGTGTTTGCTCTGATGAGTTGTAAACTTAAGTCCTATGGTGGTCTGATACTTTTGAACTGCATTTCTGCATGCTTATTTTCTCAAGTACCTTAATGCACGCTTGTTGAATTTCATCAGACACCATATTTTATCATGCATTTCAAATTCTTCATATTATACGTCAAATGCGTGTATGAATTACAAGATATAGTGGGAGATCTCCATGATATTACTCTACAATGTGCATTTGCAATTCAAAGTAAATTCCTCAAATATGTACATCTTCAGGGGGGTTCTTCTAGATCTTGCAATCAAATTCCTCAATATTAGTATCTACACTTCATATGATTATCCCCGTTGAAAACTTAACCTATTTGTCATCAATCACCAAAAAGGGGGAGATTGTAAGTGCATCTAGTGCCCCTTAGTGATTTTGGTGTATTGAAGACTTATAGGTTAAGGGACTAATGTGTTTGTGAGTGTACACAGGTTCTATAAGTCTATGATGAGTTTGATATTTACGATGAAAGTCGACCCCTAAAAATGAATGTCTTCATTTGAAGACTTTGGTTTTCTTGAAGACTTTGAAAGTGAGGAAATTAGTGTGACCTTGAAGACTTCAATATTGATGCGAGGATTATGAAGCATGAAGACCTTTGTTTTCATAGTTTCATTTTATTTTTCTTGAGTCATAAGAAACACTGTACTGTTAACGGGGGTCGAGGTAAAACAAAGGAAACACTTTCCAAGTGATGCTCATCTCAAAATCCTACACCTAAACAATGCTTTTGAGTGAAGCCATTGGAAATCTCATACAGATTAGTCAATTTCTTTAGTGACAGAGACGAAGATCTTCTATTCTCTAAGGAATTTGTTCTGACTGAGGATTTAGGAATTTGCTAGTGCAGATTGCCTACAAGTGAGGAACATGACAGCCCTGTGGAATTTGAGAGCTCAAATTTCCGACCGTTGCTATGCTACGCACTAGCTGTTCCAAAATATCCTACCCACCTAACGGTCATATCATTGAAGGGCGTTTATGTCTTATCATGTCGGGCTGCTCCCTAGGCTATAAATAGACGCCCCCTACAACCACTAGTTGGTTGGGTGCTCCGAGAGAAAGTGACACTTGTCATCGAGAGCATCCTATCCTCCGAGGACTTTGAGCGAAAATCATCAAGTGAGGAAAAACCCAAACACAAACACCTACAACCCAAAGTGATTGAGCATCGCCGAAGAGATTGTTCCTGTGTGGAACCGATGCTTGTTACCTTTGAGGACTGTGCATCCTCCAGACGGTTAGGCGTCATGGTCTAGAGGATCCAAGAGGAATTGTGGGTCGCCGAGTGACCGAGTTTGTGAAGGTTTGGAAGTGACCTGAAGACTTACCACGGGTGATTGGGCGAGGTTTGTGTGACCTTAGCTCAAGGAGAATACGGTGAGGACTATGTTTCCGGGACTGTGTCCTCAGGTTTAAATACCTAGCCACTCGAACCAGACGTACAACTGTCACAACAGTTGGAACTGGTCTACCAAATTATTGTCTTCATCGAGCTACTAGTTCTATTTCCTCAACCCTTTCATTTCCTCATTCATGTGTTGATGAAATTGATCGTTACTGTTTGAAGACTTTGACTGAAGACTTTCTCAAATTCCTCAATCCTATTTCTTCAGTCACTTTGTCTTCTGCCTACTTATCCTGTTTACATGCTACTTGTACTCTGTGCTTGTTTCATATCATCATGATGATTGTGTTACTGCCATGTTATGCTTGCACCTGAGTACTTATTCCGCTGCTAATGTTCATCGCTTAGCAAATTCCTCTTGAATTTCCTTAGTGATGAATTTGTAAAAATCGCCTATTCACCCCCCCCCCTCTAGTCGATATAACGCACTTTCAATATCGGCACAAGAACAATGAAAGGATATATTGTGAAGTTTGTCATGGAATGTTATGACCCAGAGTTGTCGCAACTTGTTATCCCTAATAGGGGGAAGATCCCAGTCGACGTAGTGCTACTTCTTGAGCTTGTGTTGGTTTTTCCCTTGAAGAGGAAAGGGTGATTCAAAAAAGTAGAGATGAGTATTTCCCTCAGTTAAGAACCAAGGTATCAATCCAATAGGAGAAACACACAAGTCCCCAATATATGCACCTACACAAACAATCAAACACTTGCACCCGACGCGATAAAGGGATCACTTGCAAAGGTGAGATCTTATAGAGATCGATAAAAAAGATTACTAAAACGTAAAACAAAATAAAAATAAATAAATTGCAGCAAGATATTTTTGGTACTTTTTATTTATAGATCTGAATATAAGATGGAAAATAGATCCGGGGGCCATAGGTTTCACTAGAGGCTTCTCTCTTGAAGGCAAATAATAAGGTGGGTGAACAAATTACAGTCGAGCAATTGATAGAAAAGCGCAAAGTTATGACGATATTCAAGGCAATGATTATGCATATAGGCATCACGTACGTGTCAAGTAAACAGAACCGATTCTGCATCTACTACTATTACTACACACATCAACCGCTATCCAGCATGCATCTAGAGTATTAAGTTCATCAGAACGGAGTAACGCCTTAAGTAAGATGACATGATGTAGAGGCATAAACACAAGCAATATGATGAAAACCCCATCTTTTTACCCTTGATGGCAACAATACAAATAGGTGCCTCGCTTCCCCTACTTTCTCACTGGGTGAGGACACCGCAAGATTGAACCCAAAACTAAGCACCTCTCCCATTGCAAGAAAAACCAATCTAGTCGGACAAACCAAACCGATAACTCTAAGAGAAATACAAAGATATCAAATCATGCATATAAGAATTCAGAGAAGATTCAGATAATATTCATAGATAATCTGATCATAAATCCACAATTCATTGGTTCTCGAGAAACACACCGCAAAAGAAGATTACATTGGATAGATCTCCAAGAACATCGAGGAGAACATGGCATTGAGGATCAAAGAGAGAGAAGAAGCCATCTAGCTACTTGCTATGGACCCATACGTCTGTGGTAAACTACTCACGCTTCATCGAAAGGGCAATAGTGTTGATGTACAAGCCCTCCATGATCGATTCCCCCTCCGTCAGGGTCTGGAAAAGGTCCCAAGATGGGATCTCACGGATACAGAAGATTACGGTGGCGGAAAACTATTTTTGTGGACGCTTTTGTTGCTATGGGAATATTTGTGAATTTATAGAGCTGAGAGGGAGGTCGATGGACTCCCGAGGGGACCACAAGCCAGGGGGCACCCCCCTAGGGCGCGCCATGAGGGCTTGTGGTGCCCTTGGGACTCTTCTGACTTCATATCCAAGTTCCGTGGGTGTCTTCTGGTCCAAGAAAGTTCATCGTGAAAGTTTTATTCCGTTTGGACTCCATTTGATATTCCTTTTCTGTAAAACTTAAAAACAAGGAAAAAATAGAAACTGGCACTGTGCTTTCGGTTAATAAGTTAGTCCCAAAAATAATATAAAATAGCATATTAATGCATATAAAACATCCAAAGCAGATAATATAATAGCATGGAACAATCAAAAATTATAGATACGTTGGAGACGTATCAAGCATACCCAAGCTTAATTCCTACTCGTCCTCGAGTAGGTAAATGATAAAAACAGAATTTCTGATGTGGAATGCTACCTAACATATTTATGCATGTAATTTTCTTTATTGTGGTATGAATATTCAGATCCATAAGATTCAAAACAAAAGTTTAATATTGACATAAAAACAATAATACTTCAAGCACACTAATAAAATAATCGTGTCTTTTCAAAATAACATGGCCAAAGAAATTTGTCCCTACAAAATCATATAGTCTTTCTATGCTCCATCTTCATCACAAAAAATATTTAAATCATGCACAACCCCGATAACAAGCCAAGCAGTTGTTTCATACTTTTGATGTACTCAAACTTTTCCAACTTTCACACAATACATGAGCGTGAGCCATGGATATAGCGCTATAGGTGGAATAGTCTCACATCAACTAGGCGTATTAACGAGCTATGGAGATGCCCATCAATAGATATCAATGTGCATGAGTAGGGATTGCCATGCAACGGATGCACTAGAGCTATAAGTTTATGAAAGCTCAGAAGGAAACTAAGTGGGTGTGCATCCAACTCCCTTGCTCACGAAGACCTAGGGCAATTTGAGGAAGCCCATCATTGTAATATACAAGCCAAGTTCTATAATGAAAAATTCCCACTAGTATATGAAAGTTACAACATAGGAGACTCTCTATCATGAAGATCCTGGTGTTACTTTGAAGCACAAGTGTGGAAAAAGGATAGTAGCATTGCCCCTTCTCTCTTTCTCTCATTTTTTTTCTTTTTTCTCTTTTTTTGTTGGCTTCTTTGGCCTCTTTTATTCTTTTTTGTAAAGTCTGGAGACTCATCCCAACTAGTGAGGGAATCATAGCTTCCTTCATCCTTTCCTCACATGGGACAATGCTCTAACAATGATGATCATCACACTTTTATTTACTTACAACTCAAGAATTACAACTCGATACTTAGAACAAAATATGACTCTATATGAATGCCTCCGGTGGTGTACCGGAATATGCAATGATCTAGAGTAGCAAATGACATAAAAATGGACAAGCCATGAAAACATCATGCTAGCTATCTTAGGATCATGCAAAGCAATATGACAATGATGGTGCATGTCATAATAAACGGAACGGTGGAAGTTGCATGGCAAAATATCTCGGAATGGCTACGGAAATGCCATAATAGGTAGGTATGGTGGCTGTTTTGAGGAAGGGTAAATGGTGGGTTTAATGCACCGGAGAAAGTTGTGCTGTACGAGAGGGGCTAGCAATGATGGAAGGGTGAGAGTGCGTATAATCCATGGACTCAACATTAGTCATAAAGAACTCACATACTTATTGTAAAAATTTATTAGTCATTGAAACAAAGTAATAGACTATCGGGGGAAACGACACCTATGGGACCACAGAGAATCCCTTTTGCTACAGTTGGCGGGCGCAGGGTTGTGGGAAGAGCGGGATTAGAAGATCAACGCAGGGGGATTATCCAGGTTCGGGCCGCAAGTGATGCGTAATACCCTACTCCTGCTAGTTTATGTTTATCTGGTGTTCTTGGACTAGCTACAAAGCGTGCAGGGTCCAAAAAGTATGAATCCTCTCTCAGTACGCTGCGGGCCTCCTTTTATAGACAAAGGGACTGCCACAGTGACACACAGGAGGTGGAAAGTTGTACAGTGGTCGAGTCTATCTCCTGGCACCGTAGGACAAACACATTTAGTGCACTGCTGACGTGCCCTTGTTGATTTATCGGGGATGGCAAGGAAGCTCGTCCCAGCTATCGCTGCCTCGCCTGGCTTCGACGCGCGTCCGAGCTGACGAGGCGTGCAGTGCCACGCTGGCTGGCTGCTGGGTTGGCGCGGTGGCAGAGTCTTCACGAAGATCTGCATGCCACCACGCAGGTGCTTGCTGAGTTGGCCTAGAAGCTGCACGTCGCCACGCAGGTGCCTGCCTTGTTGGGGGCTGGCTGCTGTGTTGGAACAGCGGTGGAGCTTTGGCAGGTGCGGGCCGGGCTGCGGCCCCGTGGGTGTCTTTGGCAAGAGTCTTGCCGGGGCCCCGGCAAGGGTCTTGCCGCGGTATTGTGGTCATCCCCGGCAAGGGTCTTGCCGGGGGTCTCGTGGGTATCCTCGGCAAGGATCTTGCCGAGGATCGTTGTCTTCTGGTTATCATCTAGTCTTGTATGCTTCTGGTTTTCACAAAGATCTACGTGCCACCATGGAGGTGCCTCCCCGAGCCTTGGTTCTAATGTGGGTGATGGCGTCGGAACTCTTAGGCTCAACGGTGGCAGCTCTGCTGGTGTTGGGCAAGTTGCCCCGGCAAGGTTCTTGCCGGGGCTGTGGAGGCCGCCCCGGCAAGGGCCTTGCCGGGGGAGTTCACCTCGCCCCTCTGCTCTTTGTGTTTCTGGTCTTGGCGTTGCTCTGTCCGTCTTGTGTCTTTGCTCCCACTGCCCCGCCAAGCGTGGCCATCGGCTCGTGGCTGCAACTGCCCGCACAAGTAAAGGGGGACAAATAGGACCCCTAATTTTGTACATCGATAGGAGCCCCTGGGCTTGGGCCACATATAAGCGCGGAGTGTTATTGGGACAGGCCCAGAACGGTGCGCAGGTGCGCGGGCGGCGGAGTTTTACCACAGTAACTCCCTTGCTAGTTGCGCTTCCCCATGACCCGCGTTGAACGCGCTACGTGGGGGTCATGCGTGACGTGGGGGTCATGCGTGGGGTGGTTGCTACACTCATGCGTCACATCATGGTAAATGGTAAAGAGGCAGCCCGCGCCTTCCCCAAAAAGGGAGGAAAACGCAGGGGCGCGGCTCATTTACTAAGTGGACTCGGGTTGCGGCCTTCAAGGTGCCCGAGCCCCACGGTCACGGGGTGGAATACGGTCTCTGCAGTGGTCTTCTTGATTCCGGTTCGCTTGCCACATGTCCTCCATGCACCGAGGAGGGTAGGTGGTGGACGCGGAGTGCACAGGCCATAATGTCGAGGCGGGAAACCGGGTCGTCGCTGATTGGAGCAGTGGGTAGGTCCCGATTCACTGCGCCCCTTGGCGGCCGGATTGGTTGAGCGGGGCGGCCGAGCCTCGGCCCCGCCCCTTTATAAGAAGAAGGGGAGGGGGACGGCATCCTTCAATCCTTCAACATTCATCTCCCTCCACCTTGACTCCTTTCTTCCCTTCGTCGTGGCGAGAGGGCGCGCTGGTGCTGCGATGGCGGCGACGAGGGTCTCCGTTCGACAGCGTGCCCTTCCTTCCCAAGAGCTCGTGGCGGCGGAGCCGGCCGCGAGAGGAAGAGGTAGGGGCGAGGCCGAGGCCGTCGTGGCACTCGGGGAAGAGGAGGATGGGGCGGCGCACCGGCTTCGCCTCCGCCAGCGGCCCCACCCCAATGGAGGGCCATGTCGAAGACCAGCCCCGCGAGTTCTACGTCAGGCTGCGCGGGCCGGTGCGCGGTCGTCCTCGTCTCCCTACTCCGTTCGCTCGGGAGATGGAGCTTGACCCGCCTCAGGCCTTGAGGCTGCATATGAGGGGCTGCGCGAATGGCAACATGCGGTTCGACGTCGACTTCCTCGCCCCTCATGTTATGTATCTCCGTCGTGGATGGAAGACCTTCGCTCGTGCCCATAGCTTGTCGGAGGGGCTCGTCCTGCAATTCAAATTGATGGAGAACGACCTGCTCTCTGTCAAAGTCTTCGGGCTCTTGGGAAGTCACCTAAGGTGTTGCGTGGAGAGCTCCTCCGACATTGAAACCTCCTCCTCGAGCGGGAGTGACGAGGAGGACAGCGACAGCGACGACGAGGGTGTCAAGCGGGAGGGCGCCGACTCCGACTCCGACTGACCGCGCCGCCCTCCTCCCTCGGCTTCGCGCCCTGCCGAGGGTCTTCCTCGTCAAGCTCTGCATCGGCGCGTTCCCCACCGCTTCCTTTTTGCCTTCACCTGCCGCACCTAGGAGGAAAGGGGCAAGAATGGAGATCACGGGGCACCTATCTTTCTTTTTATATTGTAGCCACTTGCCAAATCTTAATTTCTAGATAATTTAATCTCTCAAGCCCATGCTTGTGTCCTGTAACCTTTTTACTCGTATCAGCATATTAATGAAAAAGACTAGCCCTGCCGGGAACTCATACACGTGTACGTTCGTGCGGAGGCGAAATGCCTCCTTAGTGTAAATAAACGAGTCCTCCCAGCGAGCCACCTAGCCGGTGCCCCTTGCGCCTACCGGAGAATCACATCTGGCAGGTTACAGACAAAGGGCCCAACCCCCCGTATACCTCCTTTTGACAAGGGTCACCACGACCACTCTGACCGAAGCAGCGTTCGGGTCGGAAATGGGAGCCCTCGAGTCCTTAAAGAAGAGTGGCGAGGTTTTCTAATGCACAAGTCACAGGTTACGAATACGAATGAGAAAGAGGTAAACTTTATCTATTTGGTTTGCCGGGGATCGCTGTGCCGGGCGGTCTTCTCAACTTCTTGCCGGAGCCGGGTCCTTGGCGGGATCGCGCGTCCTTGCCGTGGCTGGAAAGAAGAGAGGGCGAGAGCACGGAACCTCGGTGGTTCACTGATACGTCTCCGTCGTATCTACTTTTCCAAACACTTTTGCCCTTGTTTGGGACTCCAACTTGCATGATTTGAATGGAACTAACCCGGACTGACGCTGTTTTCAGCATAATTGCCATGGTGTTATTTTTGTGCAGAAACAAAAGTTCTCGGAATGACCTGAAAATCAACGGAGAATTATTTTGGAATATATAAAAAATGCTGGCGAAAGAATCAAGGCCATGGGGCCCACACCCTGTCCATGAGGGTGGGAGGCGCGCCCCCTGCCTCGTGGGCCCCCTGGAGCTCCACCGACCTCAACTCCAACTCTATATATTCGTGTTCGGGTAGAAAAAAATCAGAGAAGGATTCATCACGTTTTACGATACGGAGCTGCCGCCAAGCCCTAAACTCTCTCGGGAGGGTTGATCTGGAGTCCGTTCAGGGCTCCGGAGAGGGGAATCCATCGCCATCGTCATCATCAACCATCCTCCATCACCAATTTCATGATGTTCACCACCGTGTGTGAGTAATTCCATCGTAGGCTTGCTGGACGGTGATGGGTTGGATGAGATTTATCATGTAATCGAGTTAGTTTTGTTAGGGTTTGATCCCTAGTATCCACTATGTTCTGAGATTGATCATGCTATGACTTTGCTATGCTTAATGCTTGTCACTAGGGCCCGAGTGCCATGATTTCAGATCTGAACCTATTATGTTTTCATGAATATATGTGAGTTATTGATCCTATCTTGCAAGTCTATAGTCACCTACTATGTGTTATGATCCGGCAACCCCGAAGTGACAATAATCGGGACCACTCCCGGTGATGATCGTAGTTTGAGGAGTTCATGTATTCACTATGTGTTAATGCTTTGGTCCGGTACTCTATTAAAAGGGGGCATTAATATCCCTTAGTTTCCAATAGGACCCCGCTGCCACGGGAGGGTAGGACAAAAGATGTCATGCAAGTTCTTTTCCATAAGCACGTATGACTATATTCGGAATACATGCCTACGTTACATTGATTAATTGGAGCTAGTTCTGTGTCACCCTATGTTATAACTGTTGCATGAATAATCTCATCCAGCATAATTCTCCATCACCGATCCAATGCCTACGAGCTTTTCACGTATTGTTCCCCGCTTATTTACTTTACCGTTGCCACTATTACCGTTACTTCCATACTAATTTTCTACTAAATACTTTCCTGCAGATACTAAGTTATCCAGGTGCGGTTGAATTGACAACTCAACTGCTAATACTTGAGAATATTCTTTGGCTCCCCTTGTGTCGAATCAATAAATTTGGGTTGAATACTCTACCCTCGAAAACTATTGCGATCCCCTATACTTGTGGGTTATCAAGACTAATTTCTGGCGTCGTTGCCGGGGAGCATAGCTCTATTCTATGAGTCACTTGGGATTTATATCTGCTGGTCACTATGAAGAACTTGAAAGACGAGAAAACCAAAATTTATCCCTCAACTACGAGGGAGGTAAGGAAGCGCCATCTAGCTCGCACTTGATTCACCTTCTGCTTTTGAGTAAACTTGCGACACCTAAACCTCGCTTCGCTATTAATTCGATATGTCGATGTTATTGATGATGCCACTTCTACTATGCATGATACTTATGATGAAACTACTTCTATGCTTGATACTACTGTGGCACTAGGTGTATTTCTGGATGAACAACTTGCTAGGGTTAGAGAGAATGAAATTATTGAAACTGATAATATTGATGAAAGTGATGATGAAGATTCTTCCCCTAGATATGAATTGCCTGTTGTGCCTGAGGGCTATGTTATGGATGAAGAAACTACTAGATTTTCTTGCTTGCAATGATAGAAGTGATCTTAAGAAATTATTAGCTAAGCTTAAAGAAAAAAACCTAAATGCTAGAATGAAATATGATCCTTCTTATGCTACTTCACCTATCTCTGTTACTGATAAGGATTATGATTTCTCTGTTAATCCTGAGATAATTAATTTGGTTGAATTGGTTGAATCTGATCCTTTCTATGGCTATGAATCTGAAACTGTTGTGGCACATCTTACTAAATTAAATGATACTAGTCGTCAACCCGTGCATTCGCATGTGCTAGCATGTAAAGCAATACACTTTGATAATTATTTTTGTTTTGTGTTACGTGATTTTCTTCATTTACCACTTCCAAAAAATGTTTTGGGTTTAGAAAATGGACAGTAGGTATGTAGCACATGCATATCTAATATGATTACATAATTTGGCAATTAAATTCTATTTTATAATGCTAACTCTCTACTGATATATAACTTATAATAATATTTTTAATGTAATATATTGTAAGTGATCTAGGGGAAAGGGATTACTATTGTTTGGTCAAGTTGTGATTAGATGGTTTGTATGATGTTTGCTTTTTTGGTTGTCCCATCTCATTATTCTCAAATACTATGATATAGAGTTGACATAAATATGAAGGCGGTATTGGTGGTAACATCGTTGCAAATGTGAAGTTCGTTTTATGTGCTATCTCCTTCGAAATTTTCCAACACAGAATATATAAGGATCTATGTTTAATTTTAAAAGATCAAGAGGTGCATTGAAAGTAAACACTTTCTCTGGTTCTAGTAGTTCACAAAAACAATCGGCAATCCTCCCAGCATCTTAAATTTTTTTATACTTACTCATGAAATAATATTTTTATCTGCCACAACTTTATTTCATATGTTTCACTCGATTCCATGCAAAAAGTGTATTATCATACCAAGATGAGAGGGCAATAATTTGTTTCATGTTTTGGTCGCAGAGAACGAATGCATGCACACTGTCCTATAGGTTATACATGCAATTCCCTAATAATAGGAAACACATTTGGTTACATTATCTTACACGTTCGATTTATCCCATTGAGAATAAATATTTACCCTAACTTTTTCTGAATACCGTAGCCGAATGACACTAAACTAAATGTATGATTTTATTTTCGTTATATTGCCTTCTTATTTACATAAATGTTGGATAGATGCCTTTATTATATGCCTTCAGTTATTAATCAATTTATTTATAAAAATAATATGTTGAATTGGCAATTTCTAGATATTTTGGTGTAAGATGTATATTTAATCGTTAACGATGAGCTATACAAATAGTGATATATGACATATGTCTATACTCGTGCATGTAAATATGAGAACTTTGTCATGCATCATCCATAAGGATAGCTTTTGTATCATGTAAATATGATGACTTTTGTAAGTATGAAATAGTCACGTTTGTGCTTTGCTTGATGTTTTTCCATCTTTATTTGTATATATCGATTTACGGATAAAGATGTTGTCACTTCGCACCAATCAGTTGTTCCACCCACGCACATATATGTATGAATCATTTTGCAAGAAAACTAATTAAATAGAAGCATTAGCCGTGATGACTACACTACATTGTCGTTACATTGGTTGCCTGCAGAAATTAATAATCAAATATAACTACGCTCCAAGACTACTTCTCGTAGTCGTGTACACTCATCATGATACAATGGATCTGGCTGCAAAATGAAACACGCACATGAGTAGCTTTCGTCAAGGCCGGAAGCCCACTTATGCTTGTTGATCTCGCCACCGATAGAAATCTCGCTTTTGAAGATAATCTCACCATGTAGTTCGAGGACTTCTATTAAATCTCAGACATAGATGTTAATAGAAAGAGAGCAACGTGATGTTTTTCCCAAAAATAGTACCCCCTTCGATCCAAAATAAGTGTAATAAGTGTCACGACACTTATTTTGGACCGGAGCAAGCAGTAAAACTCACAATATACAATGATTCGCAAACTACTATGACGAGTTGGTTAAAGCACTGCATCATCTCCTGAAGATTGCAATTTTAGTTCAGTACGTATAGAAGGCAAGATCTAGAGATAAAAACTAACTGCGCATATGTTTCCAAACTTAGTTAATAATAAGATCGTTGGACTTGCAATCAAAGTAATTCATATGATACACACTCATAAAGTTTTTAGTAGATGTTCCTATTGTCTTTGATTGATCATAAACATATTTCTGCCTATCTATATGCAGCTCGTTCCTACAATCCGAGGGAACTATTACATAAGCATGTGAGCAGACCAGGAAAACATCAAACAAAGCACAAATGTGATTTATTTCATATTATTTCAGGTGAGGAAACATCCATTAGATCGCCACCACCACTCCAACGTAATTCCTCCACTCGGTATATGATATGGAGAATAAAAAAAGTGTAGTCAGTACTTAGTTGGAAGCGTACAATATGCGAATTTTACAGGTATGAGCTCATAATTTGCATGACGAACATGCATGTACGCCGTGTAATGTTGGGAAGACCAAATCCTTTAAAGAATAGGAGTGCAAGATGCCGTAATCTAAGAAAGGTAACTCAGTCAAGATATGTACCTGAATTACATCAGAAGAATTGTGATCGTGATACTATATGTCATTATCAATGAAATCCACCAAGTTTTAGTCTGAAGAATGCACCCCTACTCAACAAAAGATAAGGCCCCCGCCGATGAGTCTATGATTTTCTCTTGTACATCCCATCAAACACATGGAGTACACACATCTATAGATGGGAAATTTGAGTCTTTGGTGGTTGTAGAGTAGTAGAAGGACGGCACCTAGACATATATGATGAAATCAAGGATGGCGTAAAGAGTGCCCTTTATTCTCCGAAAAAGGCAATCAAGTTTGAGAAGATCAACTCAGATAAATTTGTCACAATCCAGGATGAGCGGTGGCAATATTCTTAAGAAAAAAATTTAAATGTTTGTTATGGGATATGTTTCTGCTTCTAGGCTACAACACCAATTTATCTATCAGTCCTGTAAAAACATTTTTTTCACAAAAAACTGTTTTAGGGACAGAATAAGATGGAATAAATATTCAGTAAACTATCAGGCTGCATATATTGGTTAAGCACCGATAAGAAATTTCAAACAGAACTTGCACTGGGCAAAATGGGCAGACTACAGGAAAACACCTCGCAGATTCTTGTACATAGTGTGTATCAACATATTTTGGCACCGGGAAGAAAATCCAAACAATGATTCCATGAACTGAGAACCTACAACGCCAATCCTGGTGAATATCCTCAACGATTTTATTTACGACAGAGAAAACAAAACAGGAGTTCAGACCTCAGCGGGAGAGTAGAGAAATCGGCCTCAGAGCCGAAGAGAGGATGCACGACCAAAAGCGTTGTAAGAGATTGCTCTATGATCTTGGCATCGGGGATTTCTCATACTTCGGCAGTAGCTGCAGTGGGTGCCCACGGTAGAGAGATCGATTCTCCTCCTTGCCCACCATAAACAGAAACAGAGATGTCGATCCTGGGTTGATCAGATGGACTAATCATCATAAAACTGTAGAATCAACGTGGAGGGCCAAAGTAATTTGCTTAAAGTTTTCAGAGAACACTATGTGCAGTATGTAAACTGTCAGAAACACTATTATGCTGATGTATAAATCTAAGTAATAGACATGATTGGTACAGTCTACATTCATATATGAATTGGTGATTATGTATCTTATTTCTCGTACGTTTGTCCATCTCTCGAACCGTACTGCAAGAATTGTTTGTTCAAGAAACGATGCTAATTCAGCTCAATATAAATTACCTACAACTAATAAGAAACGATGAAGCAAAGTTGAATACATCTTCCCTATTTTTGTTTAAAAAAATGAATTGATGAACGTATACGATTGGTAAAGAGGAGATATTAGTGGAGAATCACATGCATAGCGCTCTTGGCCTTTTTTACTTGACTCCTTTGAACCCAAACTTGATACGGTAGCATAACAGGCAGGATGACGGTGTTGACGACCCTATGTGCAGGTACCAGGTAGTAAAGCAGGTCCACCTTGTATGTTGTTTTGTAGAGAAATGGTTCTTTTCACTATGAATGTGGCTGGGCAATGGGGCGGTGAAGAACATAGAGAGATCAGAGGCAACAATGGGCACACACTGAATTTTTCTGCTATGCTTCTTGGTGTACAGAAATGGATGTTTCCTCTTCTGGTCTCAGTTAGCCCCTGAATAGGATCAGATTATTCCAATGGCTTCTTCTTTTTCTGCTTGCACCCTTGAGAGTTGGGTGCCCTTCGCCTTCGATGTCCTACGCGCCTGTGTGTTTGACAGTCGGCTGAACCGTTGATGGTGCCGCAATGCAATGCATCTTGAACATATTCAGGATGTATGTAAACTGCTATCTACAGTTGGGCCATACTATATTAAAATCATCAAGTACCTTGTACCAAGTAAAGAGTAATCATCAAAAAAATCATCAAGCACCAAGTAAAGAGTATTGCCGAGAATAATGCCAAGCTTTCTACCCAACTTGCAGCTTTTATCTCCCCTGCTTGGGTATGTATGCAGACCCAAAATAGTACAACTTGGAATTCAGCGAGATGCATTGCATAGTTCAACCAAGGAACAGCCGTTGCCCGTTGGCATACCCATCTGCATGCTGGAAACCGGAAACGGCCACCAATCTAGCTTCTTCCTGAAAAACAAAGCAGAGAAGAATAGAGTAGAGACATAACGGGAGATACACATGAAGGTTGGCTTATCTGCTTGGAGGTTCACGATGATGTCCGAAGGAACACGGTGTGGTTAAGATTTGGCGACAGAGGATGTTGGCCGGCGTGATCTGTAGGAGTCGGAGTCGAGGCGCCGGCCGGTGGGAGAGGAGAGCCCCTGCGCTCGTCAGAGGAGCCACGCTGCTATGGTTGGATGGTCGGAGGAGGGGCGGCCTGCCTCACCTTTGCAGGCCGGTGTCAGTCGGTGCCCTCCGCGAGGAACTCCGAGTTGGAGAGGATCCTTGGGAGATATGAGACCTCAGGGGTGGATAGAGCCGGCGAGTTCGGGACGGCGGCGAGATCCGACCTTCTAGGGAGGCGGAGAGAATGAGAGAGCCGGCGGCCGGGACTCCGTTGTGGGCTGGCGGCGGGGGCTTACGGTGGCGGCTGCAAGGGGATTTTTTTTTGAGTCGCTGCAAGGAGATGGGAGAAAGAATAGGCCTGAGAGAGAAGAAGGTTGGACAGGTGGAAAATAAAATGAACCGTTTTTTCACTTGCCCGTGGCATAGTGGGTAATTTCTGTCAAACTCAATTAATCTACACCGTAATAACTCAATCCTGTTAGATTAACGGCTCCTAATTACTGATTAACACAGTAATTTCTAGGGAGTCACAAATTAGTAGATGTATAGATAGATAGATAGATAGATAGATAGCCACCCTGATCACTAATGATGAGAAAACTCGCTACTATTATATCCTTAAATTATTTCCGTTCTCATTAAAGGGTGATGCTAAGATATGATTTAATTCTCTTAATCCTGGTTGTGTGCGTAGTCCCCAGGATATGATTTATTACTTCTCTGCTAAATATTTCCCCGCTCATAAGAAACAAGCTGCTTTAAGGGAAATATATAATTTTGTGCAAATTGAAGAAGAGAGTCTCCCACAAGCTTGGGGGAGGCTTCTCCAATTACTTAATGATTTGTCTGATCATCCTCTCAAGAAAAATGAAATACTTGATATCTTTTATAATGGACTAACCGATGCTTCTAGAGACCACCTGGATAGTTGTGCTGGTTGTGTTTTCAGGGAAAGAACTGTCGATCAAACTGAAATTCTATTGAATAATATGTTGACTAATGAAAATAATTGAACACTTCCTAAACCAACTCCTAAGCCAACTCCAAAGAAAAGGGGTATTCTGTTTCTCAGTCCTGAAGATATGCAAGAGGCAAAGAAATCTATTAAAGAAAAGGGTATTAAAGCTGAAGATGTTAAGAATTTACCTCCTGTTGAAGAAATACATTGTCTTAATTTGCCGTCTATTGAAGAAACACATAGTCTTGATAACCCGACACAGGTAGTAAAGGTAAATTCTCTCTATAGATATGATAAAGCTGAAATCCCTCCTACTAAGTTTGCTAGCCAATGTTTGGATGAGTTTGATAACTTTATGGTTAAGCAAGAAAACTTCAATGCTTATTTTGGTAGAGAATTAAAATGCAATGGTTATATGATTGAACACTTGAGTGATTATATGTCTAGAGTTAAAGGTGAACTTAAACTCATTAGTAAACATGCTTCTATGGTCACCACTCAAGTAGAACAAGTACTTAAAGCTCAGAATGATTTGCTCAATGAATTGAATAGTAATAATAATGACTTTGATGTTAGAGTTGCAACTAGAGGAGGTAAAGTGACTCAGGAACCTTTGTATCCTGAGAGCCACCCTAAGAGAATTGAGCAGGATTCTCAGAGAAATAATGTTGATACACCTAGTCCTTCTAAGAGGAAGAAAAAGAAAAATGATAGGACTTTGCATGCTTCTAGTAAACCTATTGTTGACACACCTGAGAATCCCAATGATACTTCTATTTATGATGCTGAAACACAATCTGGAAATGAACATGAACCTAGTGATAATGTTAATGATGATGTTCATTGTAACATCCCAAATTTTGGAATGTTAATATAATTAATTGAATTGTTTGTTTGTTTGCTTGAGTGAATTAAACTTGAGTGAAATTTGAACCTTTTCAAAAACTTTTGAATGAGAGGAATAAAATGACTTTCCCTTCTCCGTAAATTCAAATTCATCCTATTAAAATCAATGAGAGAAGATGACATGACTTCTTCAACTATAAAGAATTTGAGCGGAGTTTTGCAATTTAATTCTTTCAAATATTTGCACTTACTTCTCTATTTTTCTTCCCGAGAAATACCCGAAAATAAATTCTTGCAAGCAAGAAAGAGCGGAGGAAAATGACCCTCCAAAATCAGGGGCATTTTGAAAATATTGAGCCAAGAAAACCAAAGTTTTATTTAAAATTATTTGCAAAAAGAAATAAAGCCTTTAGGGATTTTCTGAAAACATTTTTTAAAGTTTTTATTTTGGCCGTGGAATAATGCTCATCATCTACATTTTATTTTTCTCGATAATTTTAGTATATAAAACTCTTTATTCGAATTGATTTGATTTCCTTTTTATTGTTTTAGTTTCCTAATTTTAAAAATAGGAATGGAATCGTTTTATTAGGAAAAACCTGCTGGCCCATTAAGCACTTTCCTATTCTAGCCCAACAAGAGATCATCTCCTTCCTCTGTTTCCTCTCACGTTCTGAAGCTTTCCATGTCCATGGAGACAGGAAATCTCCACCTTCGATCTCCTCGTCTTTCCATCCCAGCGCCTCCCGAGACCGCCTATAAAACCCCTCCTCTCCTCGTTCCATTTTCCCATCACCACCCCTCCTGCCCGTAGCCTTCTCGCCACCGTCCTCCTTTTCCTGCCTAGAACGCTCACCAGAGCTCTCCTGGAACCTCCCCATCGCCCAGCGCCACCTCCCCAGCGCCGACCCCTCCTCCGCCACCCCACCTCGCTGGCGACCTCGCCCCCTCGCCGAGCAGCCCTACACATCGCCGTCTCCTTCCTGCCATCTCTGCCTCACGACAGGTAACTCCGTTTTCGTTTTCAGATTTATTTCCGTAACAGATTTAGTTCCGTTCTTGTTTAGCTTATAACTTTTGATCTAGAAGTCCAATGATGCTGATTCTTTTTGCGTTAGATCACAATTTTCTTGTAGTTTCCAAAATATATAATTTGTCTATGTTTGGATTTATAAAAATTGAGTTAGATCAGATTTGAATTAAAGCTTGTTTTGCTTATTCGGGAGTTTAAAAATAGATTTTTATTTGATTCTTTTTCTACTGATCACTAGTGATCATATTTACCAGTGGTAAAAACTTCAAAATTGTTTGAGTATTTTAGCTTATTGTTTCATGTAAAACAAATTCTGTTTTAGTTCTATTGAATTATAGCTACTTCTTTTCTATAGTTGTTTTTAAATTATTTTATTTTTATTTCAGAAAGTTTATGTTTGGTTTATATTAGTTAAACAGTAGGTGTTCAACAAGTTTTTATATTTATTTTATTTTGTTATCGTGAAATCAATTCAAGTTAGCTAATAACTTGCAAATGGATTTTCTACTGTTTTAACTCCCAATTGAAAATACTTTCAAAATAGCTTTATGAAAAAAATACTTTATTTTTTCTTTGTCTTAACTAAATTTATATTTTATTCTCTGTTATTTTAGTGTTTTATTTTCCGTTAGACAAAACTATTTTTGTGAATGTTGTAGAAGAAGACTCCCTAGTTTTATTTGAAGTTCCTTGATTCTTATTCGCTCTCTCTTTTGTTTTGATTGTTAGTGTGAGTGCTTATGTGAATGATATGTTTGTTATATAGATTTCATCAGAGAGTGACGAGTAGTCTATCAAGTTATTTCTTGAGAACGATAATTCTTCTTCGTCAACATCACCGAGCAAGTTCACTTTGACCATGCTTTCATACCTATGTTTTATTGCATTTAGTGACATCTTTGCAACCACCCTCGGTAGTGTTATTGAATCCTTGTAGTTGAGTAGTATGCATGAGGTAGGAACCCTTCCCCTGTTACCAAGCCCGGGCGATATTTTATTTTAATGCTACGCTATAGTAGGCGGGGTTTGGTATGAGTGCTCGGGAGTGGTGTGAGAATGGAGGATTCTCGTCAATGGCGACAACTCCATGATGGAATCTGCAAGGACTGCATCTTCAAGACCTCAAGACTTCAAGACTCGAGACAGATTTCAATACACACTCTTTGGGTGAAGGACGGTTGACGGGCACCTGGAGAACCCAGTGGTTGGCGGGATGCATGGAGAAGCGCCATGACATCTTGCGGAAAGCTTCACCTGACTCAAAGAGACGGAAGAATACTTCACGCCGGAAGCTTACCGTGCAACCGCAAGTCATTATGGGCTCTGGCTTGGTTGACCTTAGTTGTGACTCTGGCTGGGGCGGTACTAGCAGATGTAGAACTACGGTAGGATGGGTTGAGTACGGACGGTGGTCGAGGAACTCTTTGGAAGACCATGTTTGGTCATCTTGTTCTCAAACACTCGAAGTGCGAGAGCGTAAAGAGAGGATCGAATCTTGCGGGTAAAGTGTACAAACCTCTGCAGAGGGTTATAACCTAATCGATTAGCCGTGTCCCGATTCACGGACAATTTGAGCCTCTGGACTTGGATCTATCTGGAACTCTCAACACCGGATTGATAACTTAATTGTGGGCAACATATGATGAATTTTGGGCTATGAGACATCGGTTGGCGGAACCATGTCATGATAGAAAACTCCATAGTACAGACTCCATTTATGCCTTTGATGTAGGTAAAATAAAATCAGCTTTTATGCAAACAAAACTCGAATCTGAGCCATAAAGCCATACTGCATATAGTATAGTTTATCATCTGTTTTCTCATATTGTGATCTTGCGGTACATTCAATGTCTTGACCTACACGGTTACAACGTATCATGTTGCAGATACTTTCCTCGACGAGTAAGAGTTACGGTCTACACTCAACCTGCCGATGGCGTTGATGGGACTCCACACCCGTTTGATTGTTTCCGTTGAGTATTATGAGGTATATATCATTTTACATTATTTATACATGTGATTGCACTTTGATATATACATTGATGTCTTGTGTGTGTGCCAAAGATACTTGATCCGAGGATGGCACAACAACACGGAGGCTTGACCGTCTCGAGGTCGGGTCGCGCTCTGAAATGGTATCGAGCACATGTTGGCTGTAGAACGTGACCCTAGAAAATGACTTAGTAATATGAAGACCCCAATAGGAATGACCTTTGTTTTGTACTACTCTTGTAACACCTCATTCCTTTTACTAAACCTTCCTTATCTCAAACTAAAGATGGAGAGCTACATTCTGAACAAAAGAGAACACTACGAGAAGGTTCTTGGAGGCCCTTCCTTGTGGAGCTAGTCAGTGCTTTGAAGTTACCGATACGAGATCAAGGCAACTAAGAGGGCGTCCAGATCATGGGGAGTCAAGACCCAAGTTTTGGTCGTAAAGAAGCCCCCAAGGCTGCAGACATCAGCTTGAACTATAAATGGTGATCGTGATATGGGCATCAACACTGCCGTCCATGATGCTATTGCACGTTTATGCTATCGTCATCGTGCTGCACTAAACTCACACTTCTTTGGAAGGATTGGATGGCGAAGTCGATGGAGCAACTATTGCCTTGACGGAGCGCAAAAGATGAAGTTCTCCCCACTTTTAGTGTACAATCAGGATCTGGAACAATCGTCAAGAATCTTGAGATGGACCTCCTGGAAGCCCTGTTCGACAATGAAGCACTACGAGAAGAGGTCAAGACTCGAGATGAAGGTAAACAAGCTGGAGGAGGAGAACCTCGAGATCTCGAGAATCGTCAGAGGCGAAGAACAGCAGGACCATGTCTCATGCAAAGGACGTTGAGATTCGAAGCTCAAGGAACAACCGGGACATACTGGGTCATCACAAGAAACTCCATGTCGACAGAGAAAATCTAGCAGAAGAACTGGAGGAGATCAAGTCCACACAGAAGAAGCCCTAGTGGGGACAATGACCAAGTTCCTAATAAATTAGCTTAGTAGTATCCCACCATGAGAGAAATAAAGATGAGCGCTTCCTCGATTTAAGTATCGACCATACCAACTTATGTGGGTGGCGATCTTGTAGTATTGATTGAATAAATGAATGCTTGGTTGCTATTATTTTTGTGTGTTTATTGAATGGTTGGATAGATGCGATATACGTAGATTTGTATTTATTTCAACCATGAGAGACGTAAGTTATGGAAGAATGGTAGAAGGCCTTCATATGGGAACAGCATCAGAATTGGGAAAACTCCGAGCATTGAAGACCGAAGAAATGAGGACTTAGAAACGAAACCATAGTAGAACGGCCCATTACAAGCGATAATTTTGTTGATGAGTGGGTAATTGCTTTCTCTTTCTATCTCAACCAAACCCGAATCTTGAACCCATGGACAGCTGAACACCAAACTTTTACGGAGACAATTGCAATTTCCCCATGGAGATACATTCCTTGTTACGAGCACCCTCCTATCCTACACATGCAGATGACAACCCTTTATGAGTCTTTCCTTAAGGGCCTCAAGCGATCATGACCCGACCAGTGATCATGATTACCGAAGATCTTGAAGGACATGATGAAGCATATTCACCTTGAAGGAGATGCAGTCTACAAAGGCTACCCCTTCATGCAAAAGGGAGTGGAACTTTGGTGTGTGGAGGTACCCACCGTTTGAAAGGAGTTGTACCCCTCCACCGTTTGAAAGGAGTTTGCCCAAAGAGGATGGGGCATTACTTTTTCATCTCACGTGTGCCACAAGCAACTTTCTTGACGATGTTAAGTGAAGCAGCCATGGAAGCCATACGCGGATCGAGAAATACTTGAAGCAAGACTCCGTTATACTCGGGAATACCTAAGCGAAGTGCATGCAGAGATGATGAAGGTGAAGCTCAAGACCACCATGATGAAAAAGAAGATTGAAGATTTCAAGGCTCATGTCGCACACTTCGGTGGGATGAAGAATCCTCGAGGAGGATAAATGAATAAAGTTGGAAGTAATGCGACCATACCAAATCATGTGGGTGGCAGCATTTGTAACAAAGTACTTTTGGAATTTGAATTCTGAAAATGGTTAAGGATGTAATGAAAGATTGATATGAAAATAATGAGATTTTATGGATAAACTTGTGCATTCTTTTGGTCATAGTACTCTGTAAAGCCACAAGATCAATGAAGAAAGAAATGTGTTATTCATGACTGTCCATAGAAGGAAGCTGAACAAAATAAGTTGGAGTTTTGTTTTGATATGATGGTATGAAGAAACAGTACTATTGAATTCAAAGGAGGTGTAACAAGAGAGTTACTCCAAGGATGAGTTAAAGCTGCACTAGTGTTGAGGTGGGCCATAACCCACGTGCCCAGGATTTTGAGAAGGAACCGTTGTAACCTTGATAAAGGAATAAATTGGAGGAATCAGCGGTCAATCAGCATACGTTCCGTAGGAGATTACATAAAAACCTAAGAGTGATGAAGTAACGATAGATGTTTTGTTTGGCTTGCGAAACCATGGATTTACTCGAAAACAGTTCGAGAACAAGAGAAGTTCTGCAATGCTTGTGAGTATGCCCAAGTGTTAGAATCGTGATTCTTTGTTTACGTATGTGGTAATGATTCAAATGCAGGATGGATTGGCCCCATACCAAGACTTCTATCATGAACTATCATATGTTGATGGAAAATCAGAGAGACTTGAAAACCTTTGAAGAGTGTCGACGCTATAAGCCCTAAAACCATAGAATGGTAGGACGATGAAACCCCTTTACAGCAAGCTGCTGCCAAGCGTAGGTTATACGGTGAGGTTCAACCTGACCCGTTTTCTGCAGGAGAAAACCATAAATTGTAGACCACCATGAGTGTTTGATAGTTGTTTAGAATGGACACAGACCCATCAGCTAAGAAGATCCGGTCTCGGACGAACTTCAACTTTGACGAACCGACCCAAGCTTTTGAGGAAAACTCTATGCTTCGACGATGTAAGAGCTTTAATGAAGGAGCTATTGTAAGATATGTGAAGAGACATACATTGTCAGCCCTCCGAGGAAATATCTGAGTTTATTGGAACCATGACCTTGTTTTTAAGTGTGGTAGCACCCCTGAACTTTTTCGACCAAGACATTTGCTAGAAGACCCCAACCCTAACCTTTTCTTGCTAGCCTCTTGAATCTCGAGGGCGAGATTCATTTTAAGTGTGGTAGGTTTGTAACATCCCAAATTTTGGAATGTTAATATAATTAATTGAATTGTTTGTTTGTTTGCTTGAGTGAATTAAACTTGAGTGAAATTTGAACCTTTTCAAAAACTTTTGAATGAGAGGGAATAAAATGACTTTCCCTTCTCGGTAAATTCAAATTCATCCTATTAAAATCAATGAGAGAAGATGACATGACTTCTTCAACTATAAAGAATTTGAGCGGAGTTTTGCAATTTAATTCTTTCAAATATTTGCACTTACTTCTCTATTTTTCTTCCCGAGAAATACCCGAAAAATAAATTCTTGCAAGCAAGAAAGAGCGGAGGAAAATGACCCTCCAAAATCAGGGGCATTTTGAAAATATTTGAGCCAAGAAAACCAAAGTTTTTATTTAAAATTATTTGCAAAAATAAATAAATCCTTTAGGATTTTCTGAAAACATTTTTTAAGTTTTTATTTTGGCCGTGGAATAATGCTCATCATCTACATTTTATTTTTCTGATAATTTTAGTATATAAAACTCTTTATTCGAATTGATTTGATTTCCTTTTTATTGTTTTAGTTTCCTAATTTTAAAAATAGGAATGGAATCGTTTTATTAGGAAAACCTGCTGGCCCATTAAGCACTTTCCTATTCTAGCCCAACAAGAGATCATCTCCTTCCTCTGTTTCCTCTCACGTTCTGAAGCTTTCCATGTCCATGGAGACAGAAATCTCCACCTTCCCGATCTCCTCGTCTTTCCATCCCAGCGCCTCCCGAGACCGCCTATAAAACCCCTCCTCTCCTCGTTCCATTTTTCCCATCACCACGCCTCCCTGCCCGTAGCCTTCTCGCCACCGTCCTCCTTTTCCTGCCTAGAACGCTCACCAGAGCTCTCCTGGAACCTCCCATCGCCCAGCGCCACCTCCCCAGCGCCGACCCCTCCTCCGCCACCCCACCCTCGCTTGGCGACCTCGCCCCCTCGCCGGAGCAGCCCTCCACATCGTCGTCTCCTTCCTGCCATCTCTGCCTCACGTACAGGTAACTCCGTTTTCGTTTTCAGATTTATTTCCGTAACAGATTTAGTTCCGTTCTTGTTTAGCTTATAACTTTTGATCTAGAAGTCCAATGATGCTGATTCTTTTTGCGTTAGATCACAATTTTCTTGTAGTTTCAAAAATATATAATTTGTCTATGTTTGGATTTATAAAAATTGAGTTAGATCAGATTTGAATTAAAGCTTGTTTTGCTTATTCCGGGAGTTTAAAAATAGATTTTTATTTGATTCTTTTTTCTACTGATCACTAGTGATCATATTTACCAGTGGTAAAAACTTCAAAATTGTTTGAGTATTTTAGCTTATTATTTCATGTAAAACAAATTCTGTTTTAGTTCTATTGAATTATAGCTACTTCTTTTCTATAGTTGTTTTTAAATTATTTTATTTTTATTTCAGAAAGTTTATGTTTGGTTTCTATTAGTTAAACAGTAGGTGTTCAACAAGTTTTTATATTTATTTTTATTTTGTTATCGTGAAATCAATTCAAGTTAAGCTAATAACTTGCAAATGGATTTCTACTGTTTTAACTCCCAATTGAAAATACTTTCAAAATAGCTTTATGAAAAAAATACTTTATTTTTTCTTTGTCTTAACTAAATTTATATTTTATTCTCTGTTATTTTAGTGTTTTATTTTCCGTTAGACAAAACTATTTTTGTGAATGTTGTAGAAGAAGACTCCTAGTTTTATTTGAAGTTCCTTGGATTCTTATTCGCTCTCTCTTTTGTTTTGATTGTTAGTGTGAGTGCTTATGTGAATGATATGTTTGTTATATAGATTTCATCGAGAGTGACGAGTAGTCTATCAAGTTATTTCTTGAGAACGATAATTCTTCTTCGTCAACATCACCGAGCAAGTTCACTTTGACCATGCTTTCATACCTATGTTTTATTGCATTTAGTGACATCTTTGCAACCACCCTCGGTAGTGTTATTGAATCCTTGTAGTTGAGTAGTATGCATGAGGTAGGAACCCTCCCCCTGTTACCAAGCCGGGACGATATTTTATTTTAATGCTACGCTATAGTAGACGGGGTTTGGTATGAGTGCTCGGAGTGGTGTGAGAATGGAGGATTCTCGTCAATGGCGACAACTCCATGATGGAATCTGCAAGGACTGCATCTTCAAGACCTCAAGACTTCAAGACTCGAGACAGGATTTCAATACACACTCTTTGGGTGAAGGGCGGTTGACGGGCACCTGGAGAACCCAGTGGTTGGCGGGATGCATGGAGAAGCGCCATGACATCTTGCGGAAAGCTTCACCCAGACTCAAAGAGACGGAAGAATACTTCACGCCGGAAGCTTACTGTGCAACCGCAAGTCATTATGGGCTCTGGCTTGGTTGACCTTAGTTGTGACTCTGGCTGGGACGGTACTAGCAGATGTAGAACTACGGTAGGATGGGTTGAGTCCGGACGGTGGTCGAGGAACTCTTTGGAAGACCATGTTTGGTCATCTTGTTCTCAAACACTCTGAAGTGCGAGAAGCGTAAAGAGAGGATCGAATCTTGCGGGTAAAGTGTACAAACCTCTGCAGAGGGTTATAACCTAATCGATTAGCCGTGTCCCGATTCACGGACAATTTGAGCCTCTGGACTTGGATCTATCTCGGAACTCTCAACACGGATTGATAACTTAATTGTGGGCAACATATGATGAATTTTGGGCTATGAGACATCGGTTGGCGGAACCATGTCATGATAGAAAACTCCATAGTACAGACTCCATTTATGCCTTTGATGTAGGTAAAATAAAATCAGCTTTTATGCAAACAAAACTCGAATCTGAGCCATAAAGCCATACTGCATATAGTATAGTTTATCATCTGTTTTCTCATATTGTGATCTTGCCGGTACATTCAATGTACTGACCTACACGGTTGCAACGTATCATGTTGCAGATACTTTCCTCGACGAGTAAGAGTTACGGTCTACACTCAACCTGCCGATGGCGTTGATGGGACTCCACACCCGTTTGATTGTTTCCGCTGAGTATTATGAGGTATATATCATTTTACATTATTTATACATGTGATTGCACTTTGATATATACATTGATGTACTGTGTGTGCCGAGATCTTGATCCGAGGATGGCACAACAACACAGAGGCTTGACCGTCTGAGGTCGGGTCGCTACAGAAATGGTATCAGAGCACATGTTGGCTGTAGAACGTGACCCTAGAAAATGACTTAGTAATATGAAGACCCCAATAGGAATGACCTTTGTTTTGTACTACTCTCGTAACACCTCATTCCTTTTACTAAACCTTCCTTATCTCAAACTAAAGATGGAGAGCTACATTCTGAACAAAAGAGAACACTACGAGAAGGTTCTTGGAGGCCCCTTCCTTGTGGAGCTAGTCAGGCTGCTGAAGTTACCGATACCGAGATCAAGGCAACTAAGAGGACGCCCAGATCATGGGGAGTCAAGACCCAAGTTTTTGGTCGTAAAGAAGCCCCCAAGGCTGCAGACATCAGCTTGAACTATAAATGGTGATCGTGATATGGGCATCAACACTGCCGTCCATGATGCTATTGCACGTTTATGCTATCGTCATCGTGCTGCACTAAACTCACACTTCTTTGGAAGGATTGGATGGCGAAGTCGATGGAGCAACTATTGCCTTGACGGAAGCGCAAAAGATGAAGTTCTCCCCACTTTTAGTGTACAATCGGGATCTGGAACAATACGTCAAGAATCTTCGATGGACCTCCTGGAAGCCCTGCTCGACAATGAAGCACTACGAGAAGAGGTCAAGACTCGTAGGCGAAGGTAAACAAGCTGGAGGAGGAGAACCTCGAGATCTCGAGAATCGTCAGAACGAAGAACAGCAGGACCATGTCTCATGCAAAGGACGTTGAGATTCAGAAGCTCAAGGAACAACTTCAGGACATACAGGGTCATCACAAGAAACTCCATGTCGACAGAGAAAATCTAGCAGAAGAACTGGAGGAGATCAAGTCCACACAGAAGAAGCCCTAGTGGGGACAATGACCAAGTTCCTAATAAATTAGCTTAGTAGTATCCCACCATGAGAGAAATAAAGATGAACGCTTCCTCGATTTAAGTATCTGACCATACCAACTTATGTGGGTGGCGATATTGTAGTATTGATTGAATAAATGAATGCTTGGTTGCTATTATTTTTGTGTGTTTATTGAATGGTTGGATAGATGCGATATACGTAGATTTGTATTTATTTCAACCATGAGAGACGTAAGTTATGGAAGAATGGTAGAAGGCCTTCATATGGGAACAGCATCAGGAATTGGGAAAACTCCCGAGCATTGAAGACCTGAAGAAATGAGGACTTAGAAACGAAACCATAGTAGAACGGCCCATTACAAACGATAATTTTGTTGATGAGTGGGTAATTGCTTTCTCTTTCTATCTCAACCAAACCCCGGAATCTTGAACCCATGGACAACTGAACACCAAACTTTTCTGGAGACAATTTGTCAGGACCCCGATTCCAAGTCACATCGACCTAGCTGGTAACACCTCATATCACTTTGCGGCCTCACGCACGGTATTCCCACGGGTGTCGCCTTACCATGGCCCGGGACCGTTTGAGCCTTTTGGCTCACGTATATGATGGTGTCGCTAGCATCCACATGACAAAGAACCCGGGCCGACATGGCTAGTCGTGAACCCAAAGCGGCACTAACCTATGGGGACAGGCATACATGAAACACTCCGAGCATGTCGGTCATCAACGTATGAACTCGGGCTGTAGCACTGGGCTAACAGGACTCCGGTATCCCGGGCTGTAGCAGGCTAGGCAGGACTCCGAGTATCACCGCGTGACATTTCCCCGAAGGGACAGACATAGGAACGAAATGAATCACATGCCGGCCAGTCAAGTGTCCAAGCGGTAGTCTTTGGGCTAGCAGGACTCCGGTGAACCGGGCTGTAGCGGACTACTATCGCTCAGAAGCACGAGACTACATTTCCCCATATGAGAGGCTGCCAAGGATAAACAACTAGATTGTCGGATCCCACTCATACCAAGCATTTCAATCATACACGCATTATGCCCGATATGAGTAAATACAACAAGGCATCACAACAAAACTCTACAACTCAAGTACTTTATTTAAGTGGCTCCGAGGAGCCATGAATAACATATTCATACAGGTAGGGGTCACATGACCCAACACTCAAGTCATACAATCATACAAGCACATGCGGAAGCAAACTAGTCTCGAGTACTGAGACTCTAGAAAGAAAGAAAGCTTGTTGGAGCCTTTCTATCTACAATGGCCCTTCACAAGTCTTAGATCGCCACCGGGTGGCTAGCTTACTCGTCAAGTCAACATCTACATAGAATCCGTCGGAGGGTAGTATAGTCCTCTGAAAAATATTGATTAAGCAAACATGAGTACAAAAGTACTCAGCAAGTCTTACCACGTAATCCTATCATACATGCACATTCTCAAGGAAGGAAGTGGAGTTATTTGCAGCAAGCCAGCTTTGACTCTTGGCTAAGCTATCCTCGTGACACACTTTGTAAAGCATTTTGTCGTTACAGTCCACTAATCACCATCACAATACTCCACCGTGGATCCTCTCTCGTCATCCCCGAGAGGGCCATCCACGATACTCACACTTATCTTGAGGCTTTTAGTAGTATCCATTTACTTGTCTATGAACTGATATAGGTAACCCGAAGTCCTTCTCCGTGGACACGGCTATTGAATAGATCATATTTAACCTGCAGGGTATACTTCTTCACACGCTCTCACCACTTATAAATCGTTTACACGACATGTACTGCAACCTTCAAGCGGAAGCCCAGCGTGGGTGTCGGCCTCAGCCTACCTAAACACTCAAATCCCTAGTCCGGGTTTATCGCCTATTCGGGTTCCATCCGCAGGAGTCCGCCGAGGTTTCCCATACAGCCCCGAACGATGTGTGCGGGGTTCCCGAGATACCAAGCGGGCACTCGGTACACCAGGCCACGGTGCCTACCGCAACACAACCCACCCCTAAGGTCAGCGTTGCGTGCGGCCCCAAACATGCTACAAACACGAAACTACTTGCAACTCCGGACTATGAGCAGGGGTGGTTAAGAAGCCGAGAGGGTCAATTAAGGATCCCAATGTGTGGTAGTAACTGTTTCATGGATCACAAACACAGATCTCAGTTCTTAAGTTCGCTTCAATGAAACAACCCACCATGTACTCCTACATGGCCTCTCATCGATACCTTTACCAAATCGTGTTCAACACTTTCACTCTCGAACCAACACAACCTTTCACTCCAGTTCATCATCCCGATGAGCCGAGACTGACACAACTCTAAGCATAGCAAGCATAGCATGGTAGGAATCACAAACATGGCTCAATCAACTCCTACACATACTAGTGGGTTTCATCTAATTCTTGTGGCAATGACAGTCATGCAAAGGAAGTGGGTTTAGCTACCGCAGCACACAACAGTTGAATCGCGTTGTCTTAATGCATAAACGAGAGCGAAGCGAGAACATGGGTTTGTATCGGAATGATCAATGAATTGCTTGCCCGATGGAACTGGGTAGAGAAGCGCCCTTGGTGGGTAGTCGAGGTTATCTTGAGGCAGAACCTATCATGAAAACACACCAAATAAACATACAAACAATATGCAACAATATGATGCATGCTATGACATGGCAATATGAATGTGTGTTGGCCTAATGCAAGTTGAAGGAGCAGGGGATGAACTCATTTGAATCAAAGATTCAAATGATAGCTCATTGAGTTAGTCCTAATGGTGCAATATCTTATTCTGGTTATTCAGCATAGTTAACTTGTTTTAACATGCATGAAACCTGTACCAATGGATAGAGTGTATTTTTCTGATAATTTTTCATATATAAATCTTTGCATTTGGAGTTATAGAATAAAAGTTATAAGCATTTGAAATTTGAATTATATTCTGGAATTTATTATATAAAATAAATCCAGAATTTGAATTAATGCGCCAGCATGAGGTCAGCGTGACGTCAGGGGTCAACGGGGTCGTCCAGGTCAAACTGACCAGTGGGACCCGCATGTCAGGGTTAGTTTAACTAATTAACTTAATTAGAACTAATCCTAATTAGTTAGCCGGGGGGGTCCACCTGTCATAGACTTAGAGCGGTCAACAGGCCCACAGGCGGGGTCGATGGTCAACTCGCGGCGTCTAGCCGGGCGGGAGAGGCAGTGGCGGAGCAAAGTGCTTTTGCACTTTCCGGCACCAAATGGGCCTTGGGAGCATCTACGTGGAGCTGGAGGTGAGCCGCGGCGTTTGGTGTAACTAGTTGGAGTCGGGGTGGCCGGAGTTGGCGCCGGCGACGAGTCGGGCGGCGGCCGGGGCTCGGCCATCGACGGGTTTGGGGTTAGAGGGCTCGGCGAGGTGCGGGAAGTGCAGCGTTAGACCCGTTGGGGTGTGGTGAGTGCGATGGACGCGGTGGCGTGGCCGTTGGTGGCCGGAGCCTCGTCGGCGACGAGCTCCGCGGCGGTGGGTTCGGGTGATCGGCGGCGCTCGTTGTGGTGCATGAGGAAGAAGCGGAGAGGGCGGGGAGTAGCCAGGCTCACGGTGAACCCGTAGAAAGCTTCGTCGGGGTCGGGGCGGTCTCGATGCAGCGGCGGCGGCGATGGGGATCTCCGCGGCTTCAAGCTCGGTCGAGGTCGGTGTGGTGGCTTGGGCACTTAGAGCGGCGGGACTTGGCTAGCTAGGGGTAGTGGAGGCTTGGCGGAGCTGCTGGACATGGTGGGGAGGAGCATGGACGGCGGGGAGCACGCAGCGTCGGTGGTGGCGTCGGCGATGCCGTCGGCCGAGTTGGGGAGAGAGCGAGAGGAGCAGGGGGGAGAATGGGGTGTCCAGGGGTCGGGCGACGACGCGGAGGTCGCCCAGGCGGTGGCGGCGAAGGGTGAAGCAGGCGGCGGCCAGCTGCGTGGCGCGCTCCTAGGCTCGCCGGCCGACACCAGTTGCTGTCACTGGCGAGCCAAGCAGCTCATTGGCTGGCTCTTTGGGCTGGGCAGGCAGTGGGCAGGCGTGATGGCTGACAGTGTAAGGTTTTTCCTTTTTAAGTTTTTCCTATTATTCGAAACTTTGTGGGGTTTTTAAAAATACCAAAACTATTTTAAAAATTACCAAAATGCTCCTGGTCACTTGTTGGAATATTCCCAACATGAAACATTTCAGATTGACAATTTTTGAACATTTAAAATATTTTTCATAATTTGAAATGCTCATTTCAAAAACTTGTGAATAGTTCTAGAATCCTTAGATGACCTAGAAAATGGTGCACCTCCTTTGACATGGGTTCTGAACCCAAACAAAGAGGATGAGCATTTTGAAGGGCATTTCGGATTCATTGAAATAAATTTTAGTAAACCCTAGTTCTTTTAAGGAGGGGGTGTTTCGGGGTTTCTGCCTTCCCATTTCAAATTCAAATGAAATTTAAACATGATGCACACCCTAATGCATGGTCTATCGGGATGTGACAACTCACCCCACTCAAAAGAATCTCGCCCCGAGATTTAGGATCTGCTGCGAAAAAGGTGGGATACTCAAGTCGGAGACGATCCTCCCTTTCCCAAGTTGCTTCTTGCTCGGAATGGTTTGACCATTGAACCTTTAGAAACTTGATATTCCGGCGTCGAGTGGTGCGCTCGGCTTGGTCGAGAATCTGAGCAGGATATTCTCGATAGGTGAGGTTATCTTGGAGATCAAGCGTTTGTGGTCCACTCCACGGATAGGATCCGAGAAGCAACGCTGAGTTGGGAAGCGTGGAAAACATCATGGACCTTGGAAAGATGCGGAGGTAGTTCCAATTGGTAGGCAACTTCCCTCGTTTGGCAAGAATGCGAAAGGGTCCAATGTAACGAGGAGCCAACTTGCCTTTGATATCGAATCGATGGGTTCCCTTGGAGGGTAACCGGAGGTAAGCCTTCTCACCAACTTCATAAGCCATAGGCTTATGCTTGCGTCATATTGGCTCTTTTGACGAGATTGGGCTGTTTTCGGTTTCTCACGAATGACGCGAACTTGCTCTTACGCTTCTGAATCATATCCGGGCAAGAGTTGTCTCTCCCGGTTTCGACCAGTTGAGAGGCGTTCGACATTTTCGTCCATAAAGAACTTCGAAAGGGCTTTTCCGTGCTGGCTTGATAACTATTGTTATAAGCGAACTCGGCGAATGGAAGGCATTTCTCCCAATTCATGCGAAAGAGATGTGAAGTTCAAGCATATCCTCTAGGATTTGATTGACTCGTTCTACTTGACCACTTGATTGGGGATGGAAAGCGGTGCTAAAGGAGAGCGAGTTCCCATAGCGTTTTGGAAACTTTCCCAAAATCGAGAGGTGAAAAGACTCCCACGGTGCGAGTTAATCTCAATGGAACACCATGAAGAGACACTATTCGGGAGATGTACAACTCAGCTAGCTGGCTAGCGGTTATACTCTCACGAACAGGTAGGAAGTGGGCCACTTTGGAAAGGCGATCAACAACAACGAAGATAGCGTTATTCCCTCTCTTGGTCTGGGAAACCCGGTAATGAAGTCCATACTGATTTTATCCCATTTCCATTCAGGAATTTCCAAAGGTTGAAGGGTACCAAGCAGGCCGTTGATGCTCGCTTTAACTCGACGACGACGTCGCAATTAGCAATGTATTGAGCGATTTCTCTCTTCATCCTAGTCCACCAAAACCTCTGGCGAGATCTTGATACATCTTAGTACTACCGGGATGAATGGTGAGAGGAGAGTCATGAGCTTCCTTAAGGATCAATCGCCTCAAAGTTGCGCACCTTGGGAACCACTAGACGGTCTCCAAAGAACACGACACCTTGTTCATCAATGGAGAAACAATCTGCGACTCCTTCTTGATGTTTCTCCCGATACGGGAGATTCCGGATCTACCTTACGTGCTTTGATGATCTGATCCGTAAGGGTAGGTTTCGCCACCGGGGTGGAAAGGAAACCTCGAGGAACAATGTGAAGATTAAGCTTACGAAATTCCTCGTGGAGAATTGGTTGACTTTGTTGTAACATCAGATTGTTACAATAAGATTTGCGACTTAGTCGCCAGCCATGACATTGGCTTGGCACAGGGTGTAAGATATTCCTAAGTCGAAATCTGTAATCAACTCGACCCAACGTCTTTGCACGAGATTCAAACCGGTTGGGTGAAGATATATTTCAGACTTTGGTGATCGGTGTAGATTTCGCAACGATTACCCGAAGGTAATGTCGCCAGGTTTTAAGTGCATGAACCATCGCCGCAAGCTCTAGATCGTGTGTGGGGTAGTTATCCTCATGTGGACGAATCGTCGAGATGCGAGGCAATCACATGACGATCTTGCATGAGTATGCAACCTAGTCCTTGTCGCGAGGCGCCGTAATAGATAATAAAGTCCTTAGAAATCTGGTGGAACAAATGCGGAGCAGATGTCGAGCGTCTTTTCAGTTCTGAAAGCTGATCTCGCCCGTGGCGTCCATTCGAACTTCTTATCTTTCTTGAGGAGTTTGGTTAGAGGCTTAGCAACTTTAGAGAAGTTCTCGACGAAGCGGCGGCAATAGCTCGCTAAACCGAGGAAACTCGAACTTGCTTGACCGATTCGGTGGAGTCCAATCAAGGACGGCTTGAACTCGCTTCGGGATTGACAGCAATACCCTTACCAGAGATTACATGTCCTAGATAGGTCATACGGTAACAGAATTCACATTTAGAGAATTTGGCATAAAGGCGGTGCTCTCAAGTTTCATCAATACTAGCCTTAGGTGTTCGCATGTTCTTCCTCATTCTTGGAGTAGATGAGTATATCATCGAGGTATACCACGACTAATTTATCCAAATACTCCATGAAGATTGAGTTCATTAACCGAGAGAAGGTGGCTGGAGCATTGGTTAACCCGAAGGACATGACGGTGTACTCAGATTGACCATAACGAGTGACGAAGGCCGTTTTGGGAATGTCCCGTTCTTGATTTTGATTTGATGGTAGCCCAACCTCAAATCCATCTTGAAAAGATCGAGGATCCAGCGAGCTGATCATATGTGTCGTTGATCCCGGGAGCGGATACTTGTTCTTGATAGTGACCAAATTAACAGGTCGGTAATCTACAACCATCCGATCCGTACCATCCTTCTTTTTGACGAAGAGGACGGGGCAAGCCCATGGAGATGAACTAGGATGGATGAAACCTTTCTGCAAGGACTCATCGAGTTGTTTCTTAAGTTCAGCTAGTTCTAGGGGTGCCATCTTATAAGGTCTTCTAGAGATTGGGACGGTTCCGGAATAAGATCTATCACGAACTCGACATCCCTCGGGTGGAACACTGGCAGTTCTTCGGAAAGACATCCGGAAATCACGGACACCGGAATATCTTCGAGGTCCGGAAGAGGGTTGGCATTTAAGGAGTAAAGTGGCGCTTAGACACTCGGGTTAAAACATCCTTTGTTTTGCCGAAGGATGGGTAAGTTGAGCAGTTCTAGTAGAGCAATCAATCTTAGCATAATGGGTGACATCCGGTCCATACCCAAGATGATGTTTATGTCCGAGGACTTGAGAGCTATTAGAGATGCAAGAAAGACTAATCTGTCGACAAGAATTTCATTCCCATGACTTATTCTAGAGGTTTGCCATCTAGAACCAGGAGTTTGAATTTCCATGGAGGTAGGCATGTCACGAATGTGGTGTTGTGCAATCGAGCATAGCTCTCGTAAATAAATGAATGAGATGCTCCAATATCAAATAGAACAGTTGCGGATGACAATTAACAAGAAGCGCATCGAGGGCGGCGTTGGGATCCTCATAGGTTTCTTGGCAGAGACATAGTTGACATGGCCACGGCGGTGGCAAGCGGCTTAGCATAGGGCACCTTTCTGCTGGCTTGCCGCGCCAGCAGACTTTCCGGCTTGATTGGGGTTGTTCTGGGGACACTCTCGAATATAGTGGCCCGTCTCTCCACACTTGAAGCAAGTGATCACATTTGGCCGTGGAGCAGCACTAGCAGTTGGACCTCCATAAGTCTTGGGTGGAAAATACGGCTGGTTGGGGCGGCGCCTCGAAGGATGGCCTCGGGGTGTACCTAGGTGGTAGAGCCGATTTGAACCCAAACCCGGCGCTCGGGATCGAGCGGATGGCGATCCGTAATCACGGATGTGTTTGCGTGAAGTCTCAAAATCAGTCTGCCTTGATTTAGGTGATAGCCTTATTGACTAGCCGGAAAGAGGTACACTCATGCAGACGGAGATCTCGGCGTAGCTCAGGGCTAAGTCCTTACGGAACCTTGCGCTTCTTAGCATCGGTAGAAACTTCTTGGGAGCATAACGTGCTAACCTCCCAAATTCACGGTCTGTAGGCATCCACCGTCACCGCCTTGGGTGAAACTGCAAAATTCCTCACGTTTGCGGTCCATAAGACCTTCGGAATATGGTGCTCACGGAAGGCGGCACTGAATTCATCCCAAGTTGTAACTTGTCCAGCGGACGCATAGCCTCATAATTTTCCCACGAGACTGGCGGGGCCTTCCGGATGATAGGCGGCAAAGGTAACCTTGTCGGCCTCAGCCACGTTAGCGGAACGCAGCTTGTGGTGGATATGCGGAGCCAATCATCTGCGTCGAGGGCTCGACGGAACATTTGAATTTTGGAGGATATAGCTTGACGAAATCATTGAGTGAAACCCCATCGTTTCTTGGCTGGCGTGCTGTGTTTTGTTCAATCCGCTCCAATAAGCGGTTGGTTTCAGCGCTTATTGCGTTCGCTTCAAAGATCACCTCGGCCAAAGATGGCGGCTGCGGCGATTCACATTTCGGCTGCATGGCTTCTCCTGCTCTGGAACAGCAGGAGTATTTGAGTGTTGACCATCCCGGGAGACAAAGCAAAGGTTTAAACCAGGATGACAAAATTTAACAAGGAAGTGCGGAAGGTAATGGACAGCATGGAATGCAAAGATGTTCATCCGTATGACATGGTGATATAAAACTGCCATATATATATATACCATCGGGCATACACACCATCCATAGTTTAGTACAAGCCTGACGGAGTACAACCATAAGGAAAGGCGTTACATCTCGTCGGAAGCATTCCAACTCCTATACATTATTTTTCTACACTTCCGGAATGATACTCACTAAGTCGTATTCCACGAGTCACGCAGGACGGTGGAAACACAACTATTACCATACTAGGAATACTACTACTTTCTCAGGCAGCTCCATAATAGTCCTCATAGAAGTCACCACCCAGACCTGGAAGTGGAACATGATCGTCCGGGAACAGACAATCCTGTGGGGCCTGTGGACCATAAGGACTCGGATGTGGCCGTGGACCAACAAACGGTGGCAGACGAGGCCCACGAGGAGGAGTGATGCCTCCAACCTCACGCCACTCCATGAAGTCCGGCAGACTCGCCGCACAGGTACAAGTCTCTCATGTCCATACATCCGCTTGCACGGCAGGTGCAAACCTAGTCGAGTAGCCAGTGGTCGAGCGGGCATTAAACAGCTCCATACGCAAGGCCCGGTTCTCACGGTCCTTGTCCTCCAAAGAGCTCAGTAGTAGTGCGGAGGAGTGAGTCCTCATGGGATGCATCGCTGTACAAACCTCGAAGGTAGCCATGCGCCCGTGAAGGATCTTGGCATATAGCGGAAATCGGTGTTGCTCAACAAAGCAGTCCCGCTCGAATAATAGTCATCATGGAATAGGCTGCATCTTGTACAGACATTCCAATAGTGATTCCGAGCCCATAAGAACAGTGAAGTGGCTCAGTAGCTCCGGGATAAGATGGATAAATCCGGACCGTGCATAGATATTGGCTTTGATTGAAATCCCTAAACTGCTCCTCGACGGTATATTCAGGATACCACCGATAACCAGCCTCAATCATCACCCTAACCAACATGGCCGTGTGACCGCACACATCAATGCAACGAGTCAGGCGAACCACTTGGTTCTGGGAACGGGTGGCCATCTGAAAGCACAGCCACAATGCAAAGGCATTAGAATTCCTAGGGGAAATCGGGCAGCATAACATCTGTAAATGCTCAAAATCAGATTTGAGACATTCAAAATCAGATTTGCAAAACCACTCAACAACATCATATCAAGGTTCGGTTCAAATGATAGCATACTAAAATTTAGTAGCACCGAATCGAGGATATAACCAACAATCCTATAAGTTACTACGGATTAGTAACACGTGAACACGATAGAGAGAAGAGAGCCTAGTCCTATACCCACGTCGAATGAGAAGAGGATGACTCAGATCGAGGGCATAAGGTAAACGAGTAAAAGAGCCTTACGTTCCCTCCCACAATCAATTCCCTACATATAACTAAAGCATTTCTAGACTCAACTTGACCAGTTTGGCTTAGCGAACCTACAGCAGCCCCGCTCGATGCCAACGCTGTCGGGACCCGATTCCAAGTCACATCGACCTAGCTGGTAACACCTCATATCACTTTGCGGCCTCACGCACGGTATTCCCACGGTGTCGCCTTACCATGGCCCGGGACCGTTTGGCGCCTTTTGGCTCACGATATGATGGTGTCGCTAGCATCCACATGACAAAGAACCGGGCCGACATGGCTAGTCGTGAACCCAAAGCGGCACTAACCTATGGGGACAGGCATACATGAAACACTCCGAGCATGTCGGTCATCAACGTATGAACTCGGGCTGTAGCATGGGCTAACAGGACTCCGGTATCCCGGGCTGTAGCAGCTAGGCAGGACTCAGTATCACCGCGTGACATTTCCCGAAGGGATGACATAAGGAACGAAATGAATCACATGCCGCCGGTCAAGTGTCCAAGCAGTAGTCTTTGGGCTAGCAGGACTCCGTGAACCGGCTGTAGCGGACTACTATCGCTCAGAAGCACGAGACTACATTTCCCCATATGAGAGGCTGCCAAGGATAAACAACTAGATTGTCGGATCCCACTCATACCAAGCATTTCAATCATACACGCATTATGCCCGATATGAGTAAATACAACAAGGCATCACAACAAAACTCTACAACTCAAGTACTTTATTTAAGTGGCTCCGAGGAGCCATACATAACATATTCATACAGGTAGGGGTCACATGACCCAACACTCAAGTCATACAATCATACAAGCACATGCGGAAGCAAACTAGTCTCGAGTACGGACTCTAGAAAGAAAGAAAGCTTGTTGGAGCCTTTCTATCTACAATGGCCCTTCACAAGTCTTAGATCGCCACAGGTGGCTAGCTTACTCGTCAAGTCAACATCTACATAGAATCCGTCGAGGGGTAGTATAGTCCTCTCAAAAATATTGATTAAGCAAACATGAGTACAAAAGTACTCAGCAAGTCTTACCACAGAATCCTATCATACATGCACATTCTCAAGGAAGGAAGTGGAGTTATTTGCAGCAAGCCAGCTTTGACTCTTGGCTAAGCTATCCTACGTGACACACTTTGTAAAGCATTTTGTCGTACACGAGTCCACTAATCACCATCACAATACTCCACCGTGGATCCTCTCTCGTCATCCCCGAGAGGGCCATCCACGATACTCACACTTATCTTGAGGCTTTTAGTAGTATCCATTTACTTGTCTATGAACTGATATAGGTAACCCGAAGTCCTTCTCCGTGGACACGGCTATTCAATAGATCATATTTAACCTGCAGGGTATACTTCTTCACACGCGCTCACCACTTATAAATCGTTTACGACATGTACTGCAACCTTCAGCGGAAGCCCAACGAGGGTGTCGGCTTCACCTACCTAAACACTCAAATCCCTAGTCCGGGTTTATCGCCTATTCGGGTTCCATCCGCAGGAGTCCGCCGAGGTTTCCCATACAGCCCGAACGATGTGTGCAGGGTTCCCGAGATACCAAACGGGCACTCGGTACACGGGCCACGGTGCCTACCGCAACACTACCCACCCCTAAGGTCAGCGTTGCGCCCCAAAGATGCTACAAACACGAAACTACTTGCAACTCCGGACTATGAACAGGGGTGGTTAAGAAGCCGAGAGGGTCAATTAAGGATCCCAATGTGTGGTAGTAACTGTTTCATGGATCACAAACACAGATCTCAGTTCTTAAGTTCGGCTTCAATGAAACAACCCACCATGTACTCCTACATGGCCTCTCATCGATACCTTTACCAAATCGTGTTCAACACTTTCACTCTCGAACCAACACAACCTTTCACTCCAGTTCATCATCCCGATGAGCCGGACGACACAACTCTAAGCATAGCAAGCATAGCATGGTAGGAATCACAAACATGGCTCAATCAACTCCTACACATACTAGAGGGTTTCATCTAGTTCTTGTGGCAATGACAGTCATGCAAAGGAAGTGGGTTCAACTACCGCAGCACACAACAGTTGAATCGCGTTGTCTTAATGCAGAAACGAGAGCAGAAGCGAGAACATGGGTTTGTATCGGAATGATCAATGAATTGCTTGCCCGATGGAACTGGGTAGAGAAGCGCCCTTGGTGGGTAGTCGAGGTTATCTTCGGGGGCAGAACCTATCATGAAAACACACCGAAATAAACATACAAACAATATGCAACAATATGATGCATGCTATGACATGGCAATATGAATGTGTGTTGGCCTAATGCAAGTTGAAGGAACAGGGGATGAACTCATTTGAATCAAAGATTCAAATGATAGCTCATTTGAGTTAGTCCTAATGGTGCAATATCTTATTCTGGTTATTCAGCATAGTTAACTTGTTTTAACATGCATGAAACCTGTACCAATGGATAGAGTGTATTTTTCTGATAATTTTTCATATATAAATCTTTGCATTTGGAGTTATAGAATAAAAGTTATAAGCATTTGAAATTTGAATTATATTCTGGAATTTATTATATAAAATAAATCCAGAATTTGAATTAATGCGCCAAAGATGAGGTCAGCGTGACGTCAGGGTCAACGGGTCGCCCAGGTCAAACTGACCAGTGGGACCCGCATGTCAGGTTAGTTTAACTAATTAACTTAATTAGAACTAATCCTAATTAGTTAGCGGGGGTCCACTGTCATAGACTTAGAGCGATCAGCAGGGCCCACGGGGGTCGATGGTCAACTCGCGCGGCGTCTAGCCTTGGCGGGCGAGGCAGGGCGGCGGAGCAAAGTGCTTTTGCACTTTCGGGCACCAAATGGGAGCTGGGAGCATCTACGTGGAGCTGGAGGTGAGCGCGCGTTTGGTGTAACTAGTTGAGTCGGGGTGGCCGGAGTTGGCGCCGGCGACGAGTCGGGCGGCGGCCGGGGCTCGGCCATCGACGGGTTTGGGGTTAGAGGGCTCGGCGAGGTGCGGGAAGTGCAGCGTTAGACCCGTTGGGGTGTGGTGAGTGCGATGGACGCGGTGGCGTGGTCGTTGGTGGCCGGAGCCTCGTCGGCGACGAGCTCCGCGGCGGTGGGTTCGGGTGATCGACGTGCGCTCGTTGTGGTGCATGAGGAAGAGCGCGGAGAGGACGGGGGAGTAGCCAGGCTCACAGTGAACCCGTAGAGAGCTTCGTCGGGGTCGGGGGCGGTCTGATGCGGCGGCGACGGCGATGGGGATCTCCGGCGGCTTCAAGCTCGGTCGAGGTCGGTGTGGTGGCTTCGGGGCACTTAGAGCGAGCGGGACTTGGCTAGCTAGGGGTAGTGGAGTGCGGCGGAGCTGCTGGACATGGTGGGGAGGAGCATGGACGGCGGGGAGCACGGCGTCGGCGGTGGCGCGTCGGCGATGGCGTCGGCCAGGTTGGGGGAGAGCGAGAGAGGAGCGGGGGAGAATGGGGTGTCAGGGGGGTCGGGCGACGACGCGGAGGTCGTCCAGGCGGCGCGGCAAAAGGGTGAAGCAGGCGGCGGCCAGCTGCGTGGCGCGCCCTGCGCTCGCCCGGCCGGCACCAGGCTACTGCTGGCGAGCCAAGCAGCTCATTGGCCAGCGGCTCTTTGGGCTGGCTGGGCCGGTGGGCAGGGCTGAGGCTGACATGTAAGGTTTTTCCTTTTTTAAGTTTTTTCCTATTATTCTGAAACTTTGTGGGGTTTTTAAAAATACCAAAACTATTTTAAAAATTACCAAAATGCTCCTGGTCACTTGTTGGAATATTCCCAACATGAAACATTTCAGATTGACAATTTTTGAACATTTAAAATATTTTTCATAATTTGAAATGCTCATTTCAAAAACTTGTGAATTAGTTCTAGAATCCTTAGATGACCTAGAAAATGGTGCACCTCCTTTGACATGGGTTCTGAACCCAAACAAAGAGGATGAGCATTTTGAAGGGCATTTCGGATTCATTGAAATAAATTTTAGTAAACCCTAGTTCTTTTAAGGAGGGGGGGGGGTGTTCTGGGGTTTCCTGCCTTCCCCATTTCAAATTCAAATGAAATTTAAACATGATGCACACCCTAATGCATGGTCTATCTGGGATGTGACACAATTGCAATTTCCCCATGGAGATACATTCCTTGTTCTGAGCACCCCTCCTATCCTACACATGCAGATGACAACCCTTTATGAGTCTTTCCTTAAGGGCCCTGAAACGATCATGACCCTGACCAGTGATCATGATTACCCGAAGATCTTGAAGGACATGATGAAGCATATTCACCTTGAAGGAGATGCAGTCTACAAAGGCTACCCCTTCATGCAAAAGGGAGTGGAACTTTGGTATGTGGAGGTACCCACCGTTTGAAAGGAGTTGTACCCCTCCACCGTTTGAAAGGAGTTTGCCCAAAGAGGATGGGGCATTACTTTTTCATCTCACGTGTGCCACAAGCAACTTTCTTCGACGATGTTCGTGAAGCAGCCATGGAAGCCATACACCAGATCGGAGAAATACTTGAAGCAAGACTCCGTTATACTCAGGAATACCTAAGCGAAGTGCATGCAGAGATGATGAAGGTGAAGCTCAAGACCACCATGATGAAAAAGAAGATTGAAGATTTCAAGGCTCATGTCGCACACTTCGATTGGGATCAAGAATCCTCGAGGAGGATAAATGAATAAAGTTGGAAGTAATGCCTGACCATACCAAATCATGTGGGTGGCAGCATTTGTAACAAAGTACTTTTTGGAATTTGAATTTACGAAAATGGTTAAGGATGTAATGAAAGATTGATATGAAAATAATGAGATTTTATGGATAAACTTGTGCATTCTTTTGGTCATAGTACTCTGTAAAGCCACAAGATCAATGAAGAAAGAAATGTGTTATTCATGACGGTCCATAGAAGGAAGCTGAACAAAATAAGTTGGAGTTTTGTTTTGATATGATGGTATGAAGAAACAGAGTACTATTGAATTCAAAGGAGGTGTAACAAGAGAGAGTTACTCCAAGGATGAGTTAAAGCTGCACTAGTGTTGAGGTGGGCCATAACCCACAGGCCCAGGATTTTGAGAAGGAACCGTTGTAACCTTGATAAAGGAATAAATTGGAGGAATCAGCAGTCCAATCAGCATACGTTCCGTAGGAGATTACGCAAAAACCTAAGAGTGATGAAGTAACGATAGATGTTTTGTTTGGCTTGCAGAAACCATGGATTTACTCGAAAACAGTTCGAGAACAAGAGAAGTTCTGCAATGCTTGTGAGTATGCCCAAGTGTTAGAATACGTGATTCACTGTTTACGTATGTGGTAATGATTCAAGCACGGGATGGATTGGCCCCATACCAAGACTTCTATCATGAACTATCATATGTTGATGGAAAATCGAGAGACTTGAAAACCTTTGAAGAGTGTCGACGCTTATAAGCCCTAAAACCATAGAATGGTAGGACGATGAAACCCCTTTACAGTGCAGCTGTTGCCAAACGAGGTTATACGGTGAGGTTCAACCTGACCCGTTTTCTGCAGGAGAAAACCATAAATTGTAGACCACCATGAGTGTTTCGATAGTTGTTTAGAATGGACACAGACCCATCAGCTAAGAAGATCCGGTCTCGGACGAACTTCAACTTTGACGAACCGACCCAAGCTTTTGAGGAAAACTCTATGCTTTCGATGAAGAGCTTTAATGAAGGAGCTATTGTAAGATATGTGAAGAGACATACATTGTCAGCCCTCCGGAGGAAATATCTGAGTTTATTGGAACCATGACCTTGTTTTTAAGTGTGGTAGCACCCCGACCTTTCGACCAAGACATTTGCTAGAAGACCCCAACCCTAACCTTTTCTTGTTAGTTTCTTGAATCTCGAGGACGAGATTCATTTTAAGTGTGGTAGGTTTGTAACATCCCAAATTTTGGAATGTTAATATAATTAATTGAATTGTTTGTTTGTTTGCTTGAGTGAATTAAACTTGAGTGAAATTTGAACCTTTTCAAAAACTTTTGAATGAGAGGAATAAAATGACTTTCCCTTCTCCGTAAATTCAAATTCATCCTATTAAAATCAATGAGAGAAGATGACATGACTTCTTCAACTATAAAGAATTTGAACGGAGTTTTGCAATTTAATTCTTTCAAATATTTGCACTTACTTCTCTATTTTTCTTCCCAAGAAATACCCGAAAATAAATTCTTGCAAGCAAGAAAGAGCGGAGGAAAATGACCCTCCAAAATCAGGGGCATTTTTGAAAATATTTGAGCCAAGAAAACCAAAGTTTTATTTAAAATTATTTGCAAAAAGAAATAAAGCCTTTAGGGATTTTCTGAAAACATTTTTTAAGTTTTTATTTTGGCCGTGGAATAATGCTCATCATCTACATTTTATTTTTCGATAATTTTAGTATATAAAACTCTTTATTCGAATTGATTTGATTTCCTTTTTATTGTTTTAGTTTCCTAATTTTAAAAATAGGAATGGAATCGTTTTATTAGGAAAACCTGCTGGCCCATTAAGCACTTTCCTATTCTAGCCCAACAAGAGATCATCTCCTTCCTCTGTTTCCTCTCACGTTCTGAAGCTTTCCATGTCCATGGAGACAGCAAATCTCCACCTTCCCGATCTCCCTCGTCTTTCCATCCCAGCGCCTCCCGAGACCGCCTATAAAACCCCTCCTCTCCTCGCTCCATTTTTCCCATCACCACGCCTCCCTGCCCGTAGCCTTCTCGCCACCGTCCTCCTTTTTCCTGCCTAGAACGCCAACAGAGCTCTCCTGGAACCTCCCCATCGCCCAGCGCCACCTCCCCAGCGCCGACCCCTCCTCCGCCACCCCCACCTGCTTGGCGACCTCGCCCCTCGCCGAGCAGCCCTACACATCGCCATCTCCTTCCTGCCATCTCTGCCTCACGTCATGTAACTCCGTTTTCGTTTTTCAGATTTATTTCCGTAACAGATTTAGTTCCGTTCTTGTTTAGCTTATAACTTTTGATCTAGAAGTCCAATGATGTTGATTCTTTTATGTTAGATCACAATTTTCTTGTAGTTTCCAAAATATATAATTTGTCTATGTTTGGATTTATAAAAAATTGAGTTAGATCAGATTTGAATTAAAGCTTGTTTTGCTTATTCGGGAGTTTAAAAATAGATTTTATTTGATTCTTTTTCTACTGATCACTAGTGATCATATTTACCAGTGGTAAAAACTTCAAAATTGTTTGAGTATTTTAGCTTATTGTTTCATGTAAAACAAATTCTGTTTTAGTTCTATTCAATTATAGCTACTTCTTTTCCTATAGTTGTTTTTAAATTATTTTATTTTTATTTCAGAAAGTTTATGTTTGGTTTCTATTAGTTAAACAGTAGGTGTTCAACAAGTTTCTATATTTATTTTATTTTGTTATCGTGAAATCAATTCAAGTTCGCTAATAACTTGCAAATGGATTTCTCTACTGTTTTAACTCCCAATTGAAAATACTTTCAAAATAGCTTTATGAAAAAAAATACTTTATTTTTTTCTTTGTCTTAACTAAATTTATATTTTATTCTCTGTTATTTTAGTGTTTTATTTTCCGTTAGACAAAACTATTTTTGTGAATGTTGTAGAAGAAGACTCCCTAGTTTTATTTGAAGTTCCTTCGGATTCTTATTCGCTCTCTCTTTTGTTTTGATTGTTAGTGTGAGTGCTTATGTGAATGATATGTTTGTTATATAGATTTCATCGAGAGTGACGAGTAGTCTATCAAGTTATTTCTTGAGAAGGATAATTCTTCTTCGTCAACATCACCGAGCAAGTTCACTTTGACCATGCTTTCATACCTATGTTTTATTGCATTTAGTGACATCTTTGCAACCACCCCTCAAGAGTGTTATTGAATCCTTGTAGTTGAGTAGTATGCATGAGGTAGGAACCCTTCCCCTGTTACCAAGCCCGGACGATATTTTATTTTAATGCTACGCTATAGTAGACGGGTTTGGTATGAGTGCTCGGAGTGGTGTGAGAATGGAGGATTCTCGTCAATGACGACAACTCCATGATGGAATCTGCAAGGACTGCATCTTCAAGACCTCAAGACTTCAAGACTCGAGACAGGATTTCAATACACACTCACTGGGTGAAGGACGGTTGACGGGCACCTGGAGAACCCGGTGGTTGGCGGGATGCATGGAGAAGCGCCATGACATCTTGCGGAAAGCTTCACCCAGACTCAAAGAGACGGAAGAATACTTCACGCCGGAAGCTTACTGTGCAACCGCAAGTCATTATGGGCTCTGGCTTGGTTGACCTTAGTTGTGACTCTGGCTGGGACGGTACTAGCAGATGTAGAACTACGGTAGGATGGGTTGAGTACGGACGGTGGTCGAGGAACTCTTTGGAAGACCATGTTTGGTCATCTTGTTCTCAAACACTCTGAAGTGCGAGAACGTAAAGAGAGGATCGAATCTTGCGGGTAAATTGTACAAACCTCTACAGAGGGTTATAACCTAATCGATTAGCCGTGTCCCCGGTTACGGACAATTTGAGCCTCTGGACTTGGATCTATCTCGGAACTCTCAACACCGGATTGATAACTTAATTGTGGGCAACATATGATGAATTTTGGGCTATGAGACATCGGTTGGCGGAACCATGTCATGATAGAAAACTCCATAGTACAGACTCCATTTATGCCTTTGATGTAGGTAAAATAAAATCAGCTTTTATGCAAACAAAACTCGAGATCTGAGCCATAAAGCCATACTGCATATAGTATAGTTTATCATCTGTTTTCTCATATTGTGATCTTGCCGGTACATTCAATGTATTGACCTACACGGCTGCAACGTATCATGTTGCAGATACTTTCCTCGACGAGTAAGAGTTACGATCTGAGGTTACGGTCTACACTCAACCTGCCGATGGCGTTGATGGGACTCCACACCCGCTTGATTGTTTCGCTGAGTATTATGAGGTATATATCATTTTACATTATTTATACATGTGATTGCACTTTGATATATACATTGATGTACTTTGTGTGCAAAGCATATTGATCCAGGGATGGCACAGCAACACGAGGCTTGACCGTCTGAGGTCAGGTCGCTACATTCATGCTGATGCTCAACCTAGCAATGATAATGATGTAGAGATTGAACCTGATGTTGATCTTGATAACCCACAATCAAAGAATCAACATTATGACAAGAGAGACTTTGTTTCTAGGAAGCACGGTAAAGAAAGAGAACCATGGGTTCAGAAACCCATGCCTTTTCCTCCTAAGCCATCCAAGAAAAAGGATGATGAGGATTTTGAGCGCTTTGCTGAAATGATTAGACCTATCCTTTTGCGTATGCATTTGACTGATATGCTTAAAATGAATCCTTATGCTAAGTATATGAAAGAAATTGTTACAAATAATAGAAAGATACCGGAAGCTGAAATTTCCACCATGCTTGCTAATTACACTTTTAAGGGTGGAATACCAAAGAAACTAGGAGATCCAGGAGTACCCACTATACCATGCTCCATTAAAAGAAACTATGTTAGAACTGCTTTATGTGATCTTGGAGCCGGTGTTAGTGTTATGCCTCTCTCTTTATATCATAGACTTGATTTGAATAAGTTGACACCTACTGAAATATCTTTGCAAATGGCTGATAAATCAACTTCTATACCTGTTGGTATTTGTGAGGATGTGCCTGTTGTGGTTGCAAACGTTACTATTTTAACAGACTTTGTTATTCTTGATATTCCCGAGGACGATAGTATGTATATTATTCTTGGAAGACCCTTTTTGAATACTGCAGGGGCTATTATTGATTGCAACAAAGGCAATGTCACTTTTCATGTTAATGGCAATGAGCATACGGTACACTTTCCGAGGAAACAACCTCAAGTCCACAGTATCAATTCTATTGGAAAATTTTCATCGATTACTATTGGAGGTTTTGAATTTCCTCTACCTACTGTCATGAAGAGATATGATATTCTTATTATTGGGGACGTGCATATCCCCGTTGAGGTAACATAGTGTTATTCGAAATTTCTCCGGTTCCATGTTATTCGGAATGAGTTTGTTAACAAGACTTGATCAACCTTGTTAGTGGATTCCTTTTGATGAGCATGAGATGGATGAAGTTAGAAAGCACAATGTTCTGTACCCTCCTTTTACTTTCTGTTATTTAGGATAAATAAAGCAAATATTTTCTGTCTATATTCTGAATTATCTGTGCAATAAAAAATACCCCGAAAATAGAAGTTCTCCAAATGCCCCGAAAATGAAATATGATTTTTTCTGGAATATTTGAGAATATCTGGCACTGAGAACACAGCAGGGGGAGCAAGCACCTGGCCACGAGGGTCCAGGGCGCGCCCACCCCCTGGGCACACCCCCCTGCCCCGTGGGCCCATGGTGGCTCCCCTCCACTTATTCCTGCACCCACACACTCCTTCCTCCCCAAAAAATCACCAGCCAGCTCAAGCACGAGTTCTAGCTCATTTTGCTACAACTTTCGATCTCCTTGCTCAAAGCTCCACTCACAAAACTGCTTTGGGGGATTGTTCTTCGGTATGTGACTCCTCCAATGGTCCAATTAATTTTTGTTCTAGCACTTTATTCATTACAATTTTTTGCTGCCTAGGTGACCCTGTTCTTGAGCTTGCATGTCAAATTTATATGGTCCCAAGTAGTTCTAATGCATGATATGGTCTCTAGGCACTTGTAGGAGTAGTTGCTATCAATTTTGTCGAGTTTGGTTCACTTTTATTTGAAGTTACTAATAATTTCAGAAATTTTCAAAAAATGATGAAGAGATTTTTTAGGGGCTCTTCGAGCCGAAGCTCGAAGGATAAGTAAAGTGAAGAAGAAGAGAGGCCCAAATATAATCTCCCTCGCACTGCGGAGGTTAGGCCGTGTGAATGGCCTTGTGATGATTTCTTGAGAGCGGCCGGGATTTATGATGATTTTTATGAGTTGGCTGAGAATGCAGGCCTCACCGACTTCCTCAGCGACCAACGCGAACAGTATCTCCTACTCACTAATATTTTTGTGCAAAATTTTCATTTCCATGCTAGGAGGTCACCACCTTCGGTGGATTTCTATTTATATGATGAGTATAAGGAGATGCCCCTCTATGAATTTTGTGAGGTTTGCAAGTTGCCTTTTTCGGGCAGCGTAGAGGAACCACATCGTAACGATGTGGAGGGGTTTATTGATACAATTGCTGTAGGGGAAACCAGGAAGGTTTCCGATGCAAGAATTACTAGCATACATTTTCCTGTCCTATGTTACTTTGCAATATTTGCTAGTAGATGCTTGATTGGTCGCGGAAACTGTGGGAACCTTAGTGCCCCTGATATTGTTCTTTTGTGCCATGCCCTGTTTCGTGATGACACATTTAGTATGGGTGCTATTGTTGCAAAGCGGTTAAATCTTAACCGCACTAAGGGCCCCATCTTGGGAGGCATCTTCGCCTCGCGCCTCACTTCATACTTTAACATACCTATTAGGCATTATGAGAAAGAAGAAAAGTTGTTGCCTCCTGTTTTTCTAGACTACAAGAGTATGGTTGCACATGATTTCATTGTTAAGAACAAGAAAAAGGAGCTTAACTATAGACTGATATTTGATAAAAATCACCGTGAGACTATTACTTTTCCTGCTCCTTCCTTGTTTGACTTATCTGCAGGCAAGTACCTTGTTCCGCTGGAGGCCATTCACGCCTACCGGAACCCCACATCAGCTACAGAGCCAGATCTGGAACCACAATTTGTTCCTTCACGCCAGTCTGTTTACCAGTGGTATCCAGAGGAGATTGCCAACTAGTGGCAATCTGAGGCTCCTTCTCAATACGACCCCAACTACAACTTTGGATATCCGCCAGGCCAGCTGTGGCCATAGACCAACTTAGGCCAAAAGCCTAATCTTGGGGGAGTACGTCTTTCTCACCGACATTACATTCATTTTCACACGCCCTTGCTAGTTGTCGGTGCTCATACTCTTTCATTGTAATATCCATGCTAGTTTATTTTCCTTTTATGCTTTCTTCTTGTGTGTTTGAAAAACCTTAAGAAAACCAAAAAATTAGTTGTAGCTTTTAGCTAGTTTACTTTCTTGCTTGTAGTAGTAATAACTAAAAGAAAACCCAAAAAGATTTCTCGTTCTTCTTTTGCTTGTTGGGAGCTTTCCCGTGTAAATAGTTTTATTTCCTTTCTTTTTCTTTGTGGGTTGAGAGGAGAAGACCATGATGAAATTGTTAAAGTGGCTCTTATATGCATTATTGTTGATTTAACCAAGAGCCCATATTACCTTATCTTCTCCTGTTTATTGAATGCCTGCAGATTTCAGCTTAGTCCAATGCACGTGCATTATTATTATTCACATCATTCGGTCATGCAAGTGAAAGGCAATTATGACGATATATGATGGACTGATTGAGATGAGAGAAGATGGTATGAACTCGACCTCTCTTGTTTTTGTAAATATGATTAGTTCATCGTTCTTGATTCAGCCTATTATGGATAAACATGTTTGCAATGACAATTAGAGATTATAATTGCTTATGCCATGCTTAATTAGCTAGGAGTTTATAATGGTTTACCTTGCGTGCCAACATGCTATTAAAATGGCTGTGATGTGGTATAATAGGGTCGTATCCTCCTTTGAATGATTCAAGTGACTTGACTTGGCACATGTTCACACATGTAGTTGAAACAAAATCAACATAGCCTTCATGATATTTATGTTCATGGTGGATTATATCTTACTCATGCTTGCACTAAATGTTTATTAATTTTAATGCATGTTCATGACTGTTGTCGCTCTCTAGTTGGTCGCTCCCCAGTCTTTTTCTAGCCTTCACTTGTACTACGAGGGAATACTGCTTGTGCATCCAATCCCTTAAACCCCAAAGTTATTCCATATGAGTCCACCATACCTTCCTATATGCGCTATCTACCTGCCGTTCCAAGTAAATTTGTATGTGCCAAACTCTAAACCTTCAAATGAAATTCTGTTTTGATTGCTCGAATAGCTCATGTATCAACTAGGGATGTATGTATCTTCCATGCTAGGCGGGTTATTCTCAAGAGGAGTGGACTCCGCTCCTCACTCACGAGAAAATGGCTGGTCACCGGGATGCCCAGTCCCATGCTTTATGCAAATCAAATCAAAATAATTGCAAACAAAACTCCCCTGGGACTCTTGTTAGTTGGAGGCACTCGTTGTTTCGAGCAAGCCATGGATTGATGCTTGTTGGTGGAGGGGGAGTACAAACTTTATCATTATGTTTGGGAACCGCCTATAATGTGAGTAGCATGGAAGATATCGAGATTTCTCGGTTGTTATGTTGACAATTAAAGTATTCCGCTCAAAATATTATTTATCTCTATTTCAAAACCGAGCTCTGGCACCTCTACAAATCCCTGCTTCCCTCTGTGAAGGGCCTATCTATTTACTTCTATGTTGAGTCATCACCCTCTTATTTAAAAGCACCAGCTGGAGAGCACCGCTGTCATTTGCATCCATTACTATTAGTTTATATTGAGTATGACTATGACTGGATCTCTTTTACCATGAATTACAATGTTTAGTCAGTCCTTGATCTTTAAAGGTGCTCTGCATTTATGTTTTGCGGTCTCAGAAAGGGCTAGCGAGATACCATCTTGTTATATCATATCATGATTGTTTTGAGAAAGTGTTGTCATCCGAGATTTATTATTATTGCTCGCTAGTTGATTATGCCATTGACATGAGTAAACATGAGACCTAAGTGTTATTGTGAATATGGTTAGTTCATAATCTTTGCTGAAAACTTGAATCTTTGGCTTTACATATTTACAACAACAAGAGCAAACAGAGTTTGTAAAAGTTTTCTTTATCACTTTCAGTTTGTCAACTGAATTGCTTGAGGACAAGCAAAGGTTTAAGCTTGGGGAATTGATACGTCTCCGTCATATCTACTTTTCCAAACACTTTTGCCCTTGTTTTGGACTCTAACTTGCATGATTTGAATGGAACTAACTCAGACTGACGTTGTTTTCAGCAGAATTGCCATGGTGTTATTTTTGTGCAGAAACAAAAGTTCTCGGAATGACCTAAAAATCAACAAAGAATTATTTTGGAATATATAAAAATACTAGCGAAAGAATCAAGGCCAGGGGCCCCACACCCTGTCCATGAGGGTGGGAGGCGCGCCTGCCCCCCTGGTGCACCCCCTGCCTCGTGGGCCCCCTAGAGCTCCACCGACCTCAACTCCAACTCTATATATTCGTGTTCGGGGAGAAAAAAATCAGAGAAGGATTCATCGCGTTTTACAATATGGAGCCGCCGCCAAGCCCTAAACTCTCTCGGGAGGGTTGATCTGGAGTCCGTTCGGGGCTCCAGAGAGGGGAATCCGTCGCCATCGTCATCATCAACCATCCTCCATCACCAATTTCATGATGCTCACCGCCGTGCGTGAGTAATTCCATCGTAGGCTTGCTGGACGGTTATGGGTTGGATGAGATTTATCATGTAATCGAGTTAGTTTTGTTAGGGTTTGATCCCTAGTATCAACTATGTTCTGAGATTGATGTTGCTATGACTTTGCTATGCTTAATGCTTGTCACTAGGGCCCGAGTGCCATGATTTCAGATCTGAACCTATTATGTTTTCATGAATATATGTGAGTTCTTGATCCTATCTTGCAAGTCTATAGTCACCTACTATGTGTTATGATCCGCAACCCCAAGTGACAATAATCGGGACCACTCCGGTGATGACCGTAGTTTGAGGAGTTCATGTATTCACTATGTGTTAATGCTTTGGTGCGGTACTCTATTAAAAGGAGGTCTTAATATCCCTTAGTTTCAATAGGACCCGCTGCCACGGAGGGTAGGACAAAAGATGTCATGCAAGTTCTTTTCCATAAGCATGTATGACTATATTCGGAATACATGCCTACATTACATTGATGAATTGGAGCTAGTTCTGTGTTACTCTATGTTATAAATATTGCATGAATAATCGCATCCGGCATAATTCTCCATCACCGATCCAATGCCTACGAGCTTTTCACATATTGTTCTGCGCTTATTTACTTTACCGTTGCCACTGTTACCATTACTTCCATACTACTTTGCTACTAAATACTTTGTTGCAGATACTAAGTTATCCAGGTGTGGTTGACTTGACAACTCAATTGCTAATACTTGAGAATATTCTTTGGCTCCCCTTATGTCGAATCAATAAATTTGGGTTGAATACTCTACCCTTGAAAACTGTTGCGATCCCCTATACTTGTGGGTTATCATTCACTAAGATTTACTGGAATCAAAAAGCAGTATAGTACCCTGGAGAAGCATGCATATACGTATACACATAAACATGGAAATCGACGAAACTATACATACTAAGGATTCCTTTTCCCGATCACACGAAGGTCTGCTACCGCTCCGTACATAGGGTTACATGCCTTGCCGGCAAGGCTAGTACAAAACGGGGGTTGTCGGGGCTCACGGCAACCGTGCCTTAGGGGTAAAACTTGCGAAGATGTTCGATATTCCAAGAGTTGCTCACCATAATGCCATCTTCGGTCTCCAGGCGGACTGCGCCAGGCTTGATGACTCGTATTACCCGATAAGGGCCTTCCCACTTCGGCGTCAACTTGTTTAAATTCTTGGTGGATTGGATCCGCCGAAGAACAAGGTCGCCTTCCTCAAGGCTTCAGGCATGAACCTTGCGGCTATGATAGCGGCGCAAGGCTTGCTGGTAGCGAGCGGCCCGCACAGCAGCCCGAAGACGATCTTCCTCAAGGAGCGTCGCATCATCTTGGTGCAACTGCTCTTGCTCAAGATCATCATAAGCGAGCACTCAAGGTGACCCGCATATGAGTTCAGTGGGGAGAACTGCTTCTGCCCCATATTCCAGGGCAAAGGGTGTCTGGCCAGTGGCTCGATTTGGTGTCGTTCTGATTGACCAAAGAACCGTTGGCAACTCATCAATCCAGCGCCTTCCGCACTTGTGCAGTTTGTCAAAAGTTCTGGTCTTGAGGCCTCGTAGCACTTCCATTCGCCCTCTTAGCTTGATGGGCAACAGAAGCGAAACAGACCTTGCTGTCGAGGTCTTGAATGTACTGCATGAAGGCGCGGCTCGTGAACTGCATGCCGTTAGCGGTGACGACTCTGTTCGGCACACCGAAACAGAAAACTAGTCCCTTGAAGAACTTGACGGCTGACTGTGTTGTTACCTTTCTCACTGGCTCCACTTCCGGCCACTTTGTGAACTTGTCGATCGTGACGTACAAGTACTCAAATCCCCAACAACATGGGGAAAGGGGCCCAGTATGTCGAGCCCCCAGACTGAAAATGGCCAGGAAAGAGGGATTGTCTGAAGAGCTTGGGCTGGTTGATGAAGCTTCTTTGAATGGAACTAGCACGCTTCACATTTGGTTACTAGTGCAGTTGCATCCTGGAGGGCTGAAAGCACAAGTGCTCCCTGGGTGGTTTTGGTAATTAATGTCAACATATCTCTTGTTGGACTAATGCTTCTACCTAGTATGTTTCAGATAAGTTCAACAATGGAGTTGCATGGACAAGAGGATGTGGAACCCCTTCAAGATGCTAAGAACAAAGGATTGGCTCAAGCTCAAAGCTCAGGACTCTACATTTTCTATTTAGTGATCCAAGATCACATTGAGTTTATAGGAAAAGCCAATACTATTAAGAAGGGATGAGGTGTTGCTTAATGAGGCTCTTGCTCAAAATGCTTAGTGATATGCTCCAAAACCCTCCATTACTTTCTCACATCCACATTTGTCCTAAACCAAAAGGTCCAACTCGGTCTCACCGATGGGATCTCGGTCTCACCGAGATGGGCTTGCAAACTCTCTGTTGTCTGTTGCAATAATTTCGGTCCCACCGAGATTTACAATCGGCCCCACCGAGTTTGCTTGGCCAACATTCTGTTTCACTTATTACCCAAATTGGTCCCACTGAGTTTGAGTAATCGGTCAAACCGAGTTTTGGATTTACCCTAACCCTAGCACATCGGTCCCACCGAGTTGATCCAGTCGGTCCCACCAAAATGCCTAACGGTCACATTATGAACCAAATCGGTCCGACCGATTTCTCTCAATCGGTCCCATCGAGTTTGGTGATTTGTGTGTAACGGTTAGATTTTGTGTGGAGGCTATATATACCCCTCCACCCACTCTTCATTCGTGGAGAGAGCCATCAGAACATGCCTACACTTTGAACACATATTTTCTGAGAGAGAACCACCTACACTTGTATTAAGGTCAAGATATTCCATTCCAACCACATGAATCTTGATCTCTAGCCTTCCCAAGTTGCTTTCCACTCAAATCTTCTTTCTACCAAATCCTATCCTATGAGAGAGAGTTGAGTGTTGGGGAGACTATCATTTGACGCACAAGAGCAAGGAGTTCATCATCAACACACCATTTGTTACTTCTTGGAGAGTGTTGTCTCCTAGATTGGCTAGGTGTTACTTGGGAGCCTCCGTCAAGATTGTGGAGTTGAACCAAGGAGTTTGTAAGGGCAAGGAGATCGCCTACTTCGTGAAGATCTACCCGAGTGAGGCAAGTCCTTCATGGGCGACGGCCATGGTGGGATAGACAAGGTTGCTTCTTCATGGACCCCTCGTGGGTGGAGCCCTCCGTGGACTCGCGCAACCGTTACCCTTCGTGGGTTGAAGTCTCCATCAACATGGATGTACGATAGCACCACCTATCGGAACCACGGATAAAAAAATCTCCGTGTCTCCAAATTGCGTTTGCACACTCGAATCCCTTCTCTTTACATTCTTGCAACTTGCATGCTTTACTTTCCACTGCTCATATACTCTTTGTATGCTTGCATGCTTGCTTGATATGTATTGTGAATGTTTAGACTTGTGCTAATACTCCACCTCAACTCAAAGAAATTAAAAATTACAACTTTTCTTGATTGGAGTCTATTCACCCTCCCTCTAGACACCTCTTCTCGATCCTTTCAAGGGCGGTGGGCCAGAAGAAACCTTGCCGGAACGCTTTGCCGGCAAGAGCCCTCGACCCTATGTGGGAGCCGCACATGCCTCAATCCGTCCTCCCGAGGAATGCACTTCAATTTCACACCGTTCGGTCTTCTTCTATAGAGGGCATCATCCACAAACTGGTAAATGCTGGACCGACGGGCTACTTTCTCTGCTTCTTCCTGCTCCTCGGGAAGCTCTCCTGTTTAGAGGAAACGGACGGTGGGCTGCGCCCATGCCATAGCCTGGGGATCGACGGCAAGGACTAAAGGCTCATTTTCGGCCGTAAGGGCAGCCACTTCTACGGCCAGGGCTTGAGGCCCTTCCGAGGGTTGCTGCTCTCCGGTAAGCCTGGGAATCCCGGCAACGTCCTTGCCGGTGGCTCCTGGGAGCTCAGCAAGAAATTACTTGCCGGGGCCCGCCTTCTTTCGTTTGTTCTTTCCTGCTGATGGTTCAACGGATGGTTGAGTTAACTAAAGCACAAAGGTACCTGGTTCCACAGGCAACTTGAGGGCAGCGCGCTTTGACAGGTTGTCAGCAATGTCGTTCTCCGCTCGGTGGACATGCTCTGCTTGCAATCCGTCAAAGCGCTCTTCCGGCTTCCTCACTTCATCCACATAGGCCTCCGTCAACGGGCTCTGGTAATCCTTGTTCACTTGCTTGACGGCGAGTTGCGAATCACCTCTGACGATGAGCTTCCTGATTCCAAGGTCTACCGTGATCCTGAGACCGGCCAACAACCCCTCGTACTCCGCCGTATTGTTCATTGATTTTTCCCGGGGAAAGTGCATCTGGATTACGTACTTGAGGCGCTCTTCGGTGGGCGCGACGAGTAATACGCCGGCACCAGCACCTTGGAGTGAGAAAGCTCCATCAAAGTACATAATCCACTCACTGCTCGTCTGTCACGCCCAAGATGCGACCCTATCCTAAAGGAACTCGAAGGTCCCACCAAGGATAGAAGCGCATCTTGAAGACGCTTTTGCAAGGTGGATATCATTACATCAACATTACATAATAGTGGGGATACAACCAAGACATACCAAGTCACATAAATACAACAATACATCATACAAGATCAACATCCGACTACGGATGAAACAGAAACAGAAACTCAAACAATATCCACCCTGCTAGCCCAGGCTGCCGACCTGGAACCTATCCCTTGATCGAAGAAGCAGAAGAAGAACTCCAAAACAAGTAAACATCACTCTCGCGTCATGATCATCGCATAACCTGTACCTGCAACTGTTGGTGAAGTAATCTGTGAGCCACGAGGACTCAGCAATCCCATTACCATGGGTATCAAGACTAGCAAAGCTTAAAGGGGTAAGGAAGGGGTAAAGTGGTGAGTTTGCAGCAGCGACTAAGCATATATGGTGGCTAACATACGCAAAAGAGAGCGAGAAGAGAAACAAAGGAACGGTCGTGAAGCTAGCAATGATCAAGAAGTGATCCTGAACTCCTACTAATGTCAGACATAACCCAAAGACCGTGTTCACTTCCCGGACTCCGCCGAAAAGAGACCATCACGGCTACACACGCGGTTGATGCGTTTTAATTCGGATCTGGTGTCAAGTTATCTACAACCGGACATTAACAAATTCCCATCTGCCACATAACCGCGGGCACGACTTTCGAAAGTTTATACCCTGCAGGGGTGCCCCAACTTAGCCCATGATAAGCTCTCGCGATCAATGAAGGATATTCCTTCTCCCCGGGAAGACCCGATCAGTCTCGGAATCCCGGCTACAAGACATTTTGACAGCAATAAAACAAGACCAGCAAAGCCGCCCGATGTGCCGACAAATCCCGATAGGAGCTGCACATATCTCGTTCTCAGGGCAACACCGGATGAGACTAGCTACGAGTAAAACCAAGCCTCAAGTTTCCCCAAGGTGGCCCCTGCAGTAGCTCGGTTCGGGCCAACACTCAAGGAGCACCGCCCGGGGCTAAAATAAAGATGACCCTCGGCTCCAAAACCCAAGGAAAAAGGGCTAGGTGAGGCAAATGGTAAAACCAAGGTTGGGCCTTCTTTGGAGGAGTTTTATTCAAAGCGAACTGTCAAGGGGGTCCCATAAACCACCCAACCGCGTTAGGGACGCAAAATCCGGGAACATAATACCGATATGACGGAAACTAGGACGGCAAGAGTGGAACAAAACACCAGGCATAAGGCCGAGTCTTCCACCCTTTACCAAGTATATAGATGCATTAATAATATAAGAGATATTGTGATATCCCAACATAAACATAATCCAACATGGAGCAATCTTCATCTTCACCTGCAACTAGCAACACTATAAGAGGGGCTGAGCAAAAGCGGTAACATAGCCAAACAACGGTTTGCTAGGAAGGGTGACAACGGTTAGGGGCTAACATGCAATTTGGGAGGCTTGAGCAGCAAGTGGTAGGTAACGCAGCATAGCGATAGAACGAAGCAACTAGCATAGCAATGTTAGTAATGAGATCCAAGGTGACGATCATCTTGCCTGAAATCCCGCTAGGAAGAAGAACGAGTCCATGAAGAAGACGAACGGGAGTAGTCGAACGAATCCTCACAATCGCAACATTACCGGAACTGAGAAGCAACACCGGAAAGAAACAAACAACATGATAAATGCACAAGCATAAACATGGCATGATGCACAATCAAGTATGATGCATGTCTGGTTTAATGAGGCATGGCATGGCAAAGTGCAACAAACAATACTACCAATTAAGTGAAGCTCAATATGCAACGAGTTGCATATTGACAAAACACCACATGCAAGTTATTTAGTTCGCTCTCGTTTAGGTACACAACAATATTAAATGTTGTTAAACATGGCAAGGGGTGAAGCATAAGTAAACTAACTATTTAGGCAAGTTTAAATGAGGCCGGAACAACAAACAACAATTCCGGAAAATCCTCATACACAATTTATGAATTTGGTACTGTTCTACCCTAAACACAATTTTAATGTTGTTAAACAGCAAAATAAAGTCCACCATGTTAAACTAGGCATTATTCCACCCCATTTACATATAAAGAACATTTAAAACCGAGCTACGGTTATTTAGTTATGAAATAAATCATTTTAACATGGCATTTATGCAAATTAAAGCAAACATCAAGTTAAACATTTCAAACATGGATGAAAGTGGCCAAATATGAAACTACATGAAATTCTAAGCATTTTACATATTTAAACCATTTTAATATGATGCACGGTTCATGAGTTATTATATGCATGAAGTTCAAGGGTTTTTCTCCAAAACTGTAATACTCTGGATAATGTCTAAATTCGCAGCAGGGGAAAAAACACAACGGGCTGAATCTGGTTGGCCCAATCGGTGAAAAAAACAGAGAGGCGCTGGGGGGGCTGCTCACCCATGGGCTTTGGCCCGTTGGAGGAGAGGTGAGGCGGCAGGAGCTGCGCTGGTCGGCTCGCCTATGGCCCACGCGGGCGCTGGAGCTGGGCCAGGGGCGCGGTCAACGCTCGAACGAGCGAGCCGCTCGTTCGTTCGACGAGAAGAAGCAGGCGGCCGCGGGACTTGCAGCGTCGGCGGAGCAAGAAGCGCACGGTGTGGCCGAGGACTCCGCGGGCGTGGGTTCGGAGGCAGCGCGGCGACTGGAGCCGTGGACGAGGCCGGGTGCAGAGGACTTGCCGGATCTGGCGAGACGGCGATTTAACGGAGCTGGGAGGTCGATCTTGGTCACGCAAGGGCGAAGCGGGAAGCAGAGGAGGTTCGAGCGTCCTCCGACGCAGAGGATGGCGGCGCTGGAGGTGACCGGAGGAAGACGAGGAAAAGGGATCCCGGCGGCGAGGTCCTCGGGGCCCATAGGAGCTCTTGGCCCGAAACCATGGCGTTCGACAGCTGCGTCCGGTTCCTGCGATAGGAAGCAGAGGAGGGGAGTTGAGAGACGAGGAAAAGGAGAAGACATGAGGAAGAGGAGGGCCGGCGGTGCTCATCTGCTGCTGCTGCTTGGGTGGCGCGCACGGGAAGCACGGGAGGATGCAGGGGTGCCTGGCGCTGCGGGATCGGGGCTCCACTGCTCGAGCTCCTCGGGCGCGTGCTCGCGCATGAGAGCGAGAGGAGGCTGGGCCTCGGGAACCGAGGAGGTGGCGGCTGGATCCGGTGTGGTTGGGTGGATGGATCGAGGGGAGACGGTGGTTGGCCCCGGATGGATCTGGGAGGATCCCAAGGTGGAAGGCGAGTGGGTGGATGGCTGGCGGCGGGGACGAGACTGATGGGACAAGCCTCCTAAAGATTAGGGTTGGACTAGTTTATATATAGCCTGGGGATTTGGCTAGGGACTATTTGGTCCCTCCGATCGTAATCGGACGGCCCTGAATAAAAAGGCTAGAGCGTCCAATTAAGAAAACGGAGATGTTTTAGAGATGTTTGGGGATGATCCGGACTCATCGGTCACGACAGCTCGGTCGGGTTCGGGGGAGGTTTCGGACGCGCACGAGGGGGTTTGAGAGAGGTCGACGAAGGCAAGAGGGCTTGACAAAAGATAAACGGAGACAAAGAGAGAAGCGGCAACTACAAGCGACTACAAGTTTTTATGAAAACATGCGGATGCAATGCGGATGATGCCATGAGATGAGATGCAAGACATGAACAAAATGCAAAACAAAAGACAAAAACCCAACCACGAAGGAAATAACATATCACATAGCCGGAAATGGCAAGAGTTGGGGTATGAATATGGAAAATTGTATCCGGGGCGTTACAACACTCCACCACTACGAGAGGATCTCGCCCCGAGATCTAGGATGGCACCGGAGGGAAAAGAAAGAGGAAGATAAGAGGTAAAACTAAGTTGCTTATACAACAAACGAGTGAAACCATGAACCTTGAGAGGTTGAGCAAAATGAAAGAAAGCAAACAATGAAGATGAGCAAAATTGAAAACACTCCGTTAGAAAAGAGGAACAAGGGATACGACGAGAACCAAGAGGTTAAGTGACAAGATAGATATTGAAACCACTCCGGTTAAAACTAGATGGAGAAGGAATAAGATTGATATAATTTGGGCAGCACTCCAACTAAAAGAAGAAGGAAAACTTGATAAGATGAAAAGAACTTGAAGAGATGCCAGAACACTCCGGTTAAATGGATAAGCATGAAAAGAACACGATCCTCACAATTCGAGATGATGAGTGAAGAGAGCAACATCATCATGCCTCCGGAAGAAAGAATAGAAGTTAGATCATTGAAATAAAAGAATGAAGAAGAAAATGCCAACTTCTGCCACAAATGATCTTGAAAAGCATCCTTGCAAAGAAGAATTGAACGGAGTTGTTGGAAAATCAACGACAAAAAAACACAAGCTTGTTATGGGCTTATGGCAAACATCTCAAAATGATGAGGTGACAACCCGCCATTAACAGAAACAATTGATTGGTTGAGATCAATGAAGATAAGAGAAACTTCTTCACCGAGATGAGAAGGAGAAAATTGGATCATAGATACGCACCACAAATAGCAACATTCCTTAGGGAAGGCTTTAGGTGAAATATGACCCAAGATAACTCCAACAAAGGGATTGATGGATTTAAAATACCTCATTCTTGACAACAATATGAATCATGAAACATGAAGTAAATTGTCAAGAGTGACATAACACCACCTCAAAAGATAAGGTAGGAAGAATTGCACTTCGGAATGCAAGAAGAAGAATGCTTGAACTCCTCAAAGCAAAACATGTGTTGAACACCATGTTTATTTTAGAGTATAGCTTGGCGGATCATAACTCCGAGAGAAAAACTTGAAGAACAATTGAAGAATGAAAGGAGTCCTTGATGAACCACCATGTAGAGCCTCCAGTAAGCAAAAGGATGAAAAGAATAGGATCCAAGCCTAGAAATGATTTAGAAGGAGCTTCGCGATGAGATAATGCCGAAAACTTGGAACTCCAGAAAAGAAAAGATGAAACACTAGAACCGAGAATTACTTCATCATGAACAATCTCCGGAAGAAAAGAATTGAATCACCTCGAGGAAATAAGAATAAGATTTATTGTATGCATATCCTTCATCAAATTTAATTGATGACAAGCAATGGATTTTACATACTACTTATTCTTCTTGCAAAAGAATTGAGAAATGGCATAACGCAAACTTGAGAAGGTCTTCATGAACCACCGGTAGGATTCAAAAGAACGAATGAACTAAAGTGATAATCAAGGAAAAAGAATCTTGAACGAACCACCGTAAGAAATGACAATGAACGAAGAAAAGAGAAAGAATCGTCGGGAAGAATTAGGAAAGCACAAAGATACTTGAGGGAATTAAAAATCAAGAGAATGAAGAGATCGCGAACTGATTAGAGGATATTTGAACGATTCACTGGTAAGATTTGGAGAACGATAGCTACACGCTGAGAATGAAGAATTATGACATGATGGCCTTCGGAGGAAAGAAATTGAAACAACTCATGAAATGCTCCGGATGGGTGAAAAGAATTTCCACAATCGAAAACAATTATGAGAGGATGGCATCAAACTTGAAGTACGCATCTTTGGAAGAACGGGTAAGGATTTAAGAGGAACTCTTCTTCGGTCTTCACATGCTGAGAATGACGAGGTGAAACACCACCAAATTGTTGAGAAACTCTGGAAGGATTAAAAGAGGAAACGTTGAGCCAGAGATGAAAAGATTTTGAAAGCGGCCTAGGAGAATGCATGTGACTGATGAAAATTCATTCTTACGTCAAACTTTGAATTGAATTTGAGAATAGTTCCGGGAAAATTAGAAGAGTCAGGTAAGATCCTGGGAAAAGACCTGTGGGTTAGGACCCACTCGAAAGAAACATCGTTGAAGGATTTTAAAGAGAGGTTGCACCGGTTGAATTAAATGACTTGAATGAGATAATAATCTCCAAATAGCTTGAACAGATCTTGGAAGAAAAGACGAGCCTTCTGAGATATCTTCAACACTCCAGGACAAATGAATAGCGAGAAGTGAATGATTAAGAGGTGCATCGGCAAGAGAAAGCATTTGCAACAAGGAAAGGAATATGATCAACACTGAAAGCTTGAGTTAAATCCACCGGAAAAGAATACGAGAATGAAGAATGATGAACTTGGAGCTGTTGAGCATCTTCATGAGGGATCACTGGATCAGAACATTGATTGAAAAGAGTGAAGAGGCTTCACATGAATAAATGGATACTTGATTAAAATATATAAGTCCTTGAAGAAAATGGGTGGAGGGCGGAAAACAAAGGCAACTTGGGACGGATGAAATAACGTTGAGAAGACTTTGAGTTGATCTTGCGGATGGGAAAAAAAAGATAGGATCATCTTGAAGAGAATCGCACCGGTTGGAAAGAATTGACATGACAATCTCGCTGATCAAGAAGGATTAGTATTCACATAGCAATATGAGAACACCGTTTGAAAGGTATGGAATCAATACTTGACATCGAAGCAACTCGAATACCACAAATAAAACAAAACAAAGGATTTGGCTTGCAGAATAAGCCGGAACAAATACATATGATAGAGATTTACCCAATCTCATATCATGCATCTGTCGGAAAGATATTCTAGGAGCTACTTGAATTCCCACCTATAAACTCCCAAAACTTTCTGGTTATGCAATCTGGTGTTGGGGATACAGGGGACACAAAATATTTCACCCAAACTAACAATACCTAGATCCAGCTGTATCCATCCTTCAACACATAACCAAGAAAACTCCGGAAATCGTGTACCTCAACCTTCGAAAAGCATCCGTTATACAAGTTATGGCAATACTCCCGAACTCCCAAGATCTTGGGTGGCGTCGAGGTTATCTCACCAACAACTGCATAAAAGAGATTTTCGATGTCGGCAAAACTCGGTATTCCAGAATCGCAACGATAAAATTGTGACGACAACACCTCGGAGCTCAACTCCCGGACACCGCCACAACCCCTAAATGTCGAGGCACCAAGAACAATGTTATCGTCACAAGAATATCGAACGATCCCAAGATACCCGCGTGATCCTAAAAAAATATTCGTGAAATTTGAGGAGAGGAAAGACAAAACATCTACGCGGGAGGCCTCACCAGAGCGACGAAGGGACCGAGGAGTAAAAAGAATCCTACTCCGATATATATAATCCTAAGACTCAAAATAGTTTTCTTCTAGACTCAACAACGGCCAACAATCAAGGGGGCTCCTATGGTCGGTCGAGGCTCTGATACCAACTTGTCACGCCCAAGATGCGACCCTATCCTAAAGGAACTCGAAGGTCCCACCAAGGATAGAAGCGCATCTTGAAGACGCTTTTGCAAGGTGGATATCATTACATCAACATTACATAATAGTGGGGATACAACCAAGACATACCAAGTGACATAAATACAACAATACATCATACAAGATCAACATCCGACTACGGATGAAACAGAAACAGAAACTCAAACAATATCCACCCTGCTAGCCCAGGCTGCCGACCTGGAACCTATCCCTTGATCGAAGAAGCGGAAGAAGAACTCCAAAACAAGTAAACATCGCTCTCGCGTCATGATCATCACATAACCTGTACCTGCAACTGTTGGTGAAGTAATCTGTGAGCCACGAGGACTCAGCAATCCCATTACCATGGGTATCAAGACTAGCAAAGCTTAAAGGGTAAGGAAGGGGTAAAGTGGTGAGGTTGCAGCAGCGACTAAGCATATATGGTGGCTAACATACGCAAAAGAGAGCGAGAAGAGAAACAAAGGAACGGCCGTGAAGCTAGCAATGATCAAGAAGTGATCCTGAACTCCTACTTACGTCAGACATAACCCAAAGACCGTGTTCACTTCCCGGACTCCGCCGAAAAGAGACCATCATGGCTACACACGCGGTTGATGCGTTTTAGTTCGGATCTGGTGTCAAGTTATCTACAACCGGACATTAACAAATTCCCATCTGCCACATAACCGCGGGCACGGCTTTCGAAAGTTTATACCCTGCAGGGGTGTCCCAACTTAGCCCATGATAAGCTCTTGCGATCAACGAAGGATATTCCTTCTCCCCGGGAAGACCCGATCAGTCTCGGAATCCCGGCTACAAGACATTTCGACAACAATAAAACAAGACCAGCAAAGCCGCCCGATGTGCCGACAAATCCCGATAGGAGCTGCACATATCTCGTTCTCAGGGCAACACCGGATGAGACTAGCTACGAGTAAAACCAAGCCTCAAGTTTCCCCAAGGTGGCCCCGCAGGCAGCTCGGTTCGGGCCAACACTCGAAGGAGCACTGGCCCGGGGGGGCTAAAATAAAGATGACCCTCGGGCTCCGGAAACCCAAGGGAAAAAGGGCTAGGTGAGGCAAATGGTAAAACCAAGGTTGGGCCTTGCTGGAGGAGTTTTATTCAAAGCGAACTGTCAAGGGGGTCCCATAAACCACCCAACCGTGTTAGGGACGCAAAATCCAGGAACATAATACCGATATGACGGAAACTAGGACGGCAAGAGTGGAACAAAACACCAGGCATAAGGCCGAGTCTTCCACCCTTTACCAAGTATATAGATGCATTAATAATATAAGAGATATTGTGATATCCCAACATAAACATAATCCAACATGGAGCAATCTTCATCTTCACCTGCAACTAGCAACGCTATAAGAGGGGCTGAGCAAAAGCGGTAACATAGCCAAACAACGGTTTGCTAGGAAGGGTGACAACGGTTAGGGGCTAACATGCAATTTGGGAGGCTTGAGCAGCAAGTGGTAGGTAACGCAGCATAGCGATAGAACGAAGCAACTAGCATAGCAATGATAGTAATGAGATCCAAGGTGACGGTCATCTTGCCTGAAATCCCGCTAGGAAGAAGAACGAGTCCATGAAGAAGACGAACGGGAGTAGTCAAACGAATCCTCACAATCGCAACATTACCGGAACTGAGAAGCAACACCGGAAAGAAACAAACAACATGATAAATGCACAAGCATAAACATGGCATGATGCACAATCAAGTATGATGCATGTCCGGTTTAATGAGGCATGGCATGGCAAAGTGCAACAAACAATACTACCAATTAAGTGAAGCTCAATATGCAACGAGTTGCATATTGACAAAACACCACATGCAAGTTATTTAGTTCGCTCTCGTTTAGGTACACAACAATATTAAATGTTGTTAAACATGGCAAGGGGTGAAGCATAAGTAAACTAACTATTTAGGCAAGTTTAAATGAGGCCGGAACAACAAACAACAATTCCGGAAAATCCTCATACACAATTTATGAATTTGGTACTGTTCTGCCCTAAACACAATTTTAATGTTGTTAAACAGCAAAATAAAGTCCACCATGTTAAACTATGCATTATTCCACCCCATTTACATATAAAGAACATTTAAAACCGAGCTACGGTTATTTAGTTATGAAATAAATCATTTTAACATGGCATTTATGCAAATTAAAGCAAAGAGCAAGTTAAACATTTCAAACATGGATGAAAGTGGCCAAATATGAAACTAGATGAAATTCTAAGCATTTTACATATTTAAACCATTTTAATATGATGCACGGTTCATGAGTTATTATATGCATGAAGTTCAAGGGTTTTTCTGCAAAACTGTAATACTCTGGATAATGTCTAAATTCGCAGCAGGGGAAAAAACACAACGGGCTGAATCTGGTTGGCCCAATCGGTGAAAAAAACAGAGAGGCGCTGGGGGGGCTGCTCACCCATGGGCTTTGGCCCGTTGGAGGAGAGGTGAGGCCGGCAGGGAGCTGCGCTGGGCCGGCCTGCCTGTGGCCCACGCGGGCGCTGGAGCTGGGCAGGGCGCTGGTCTCACGCCGAACAAGCGAGCCGCTGCGTTCGTTCGACGAGAAGAAGCAGTGACATGGGACTTGCGGCGTCGGCGGAGCAAGAAGCAGGCACGGCGGCGCTGAGGACTCCGGCGGGCGTGGGTTCGGAGGCCAGGTGCGGCGACCTGGAGCCAGGGACGAGGCCGGGGTGTAGGGACTCGCCGGATCTGGCAGAGACGGCGATGAACGGAGCAGGGGAGGTCGATGCGGTCACGTGCGGGCGAGCGGGAAGCAGAGGAGGTTCGAGCGTCCTCCCGACGCAGAGGATGGCGGCGCTGGAGGTGACCGGAGGAAGACGAGGAGAAGGGATCCCGGCGGCGAGGTCCTCGGGGCCCATAGGAGCTCTTGGCCCGAAACCATGGCGTTCGACAGCTGCGTCCGGTTCCTGCGATAGGAAGCAGAGGAGGGGAGTTGAGAGACGAGGAAAAGGAGAAGACATGAGGAAGAGGAGGGCCGGCGGTGCTCATCTGCTGCTGCTGCTTGGGTGGCGCGCACGAGAAGCACGGGAGGATGCAGGGGTGCCTGGCGCTGCGGGATCGGGGCTCCACTGCTCAAGCTCCTCGGGCGCGTGCTCAAGCATGAGAGCGAGAGGAGGCTGTGCCTCAGGAACCGAGGAGGTGGCGGCTGGATCCGGTGTGGTTGGGTGGATGGATCGAGGGGAGACGGTGGTTGGCCCCGGATGGATCTGGGAGGATCCCAAGGTGGAAGGCGAGTGGGTGGATGGCTGGCGGCAGGGACGAGACTGATGGGACAAGCCTCCTAAAGATTAGGGTTGGACTAGTTTATATATAGCCTGGGGATTTGGCTAGGGACTATTTGGTCCCTCCGATCGTAATCGGACGGCCCTGAATAAAAAGGCTAGAGCGTCCAATTAAGAAAACGGAGATGTTTTAGAGATGTTTGGGGATGATCCGGACTCATCGGTCACGACAGCTCGGTCGGGTTCGGGGGAGGTTTCGGACGCGCACGAGGGGGTTTGAGGGAGGTCGACGAAGGCAAGAGGGCTTGACAAAAGATAAACAGAGACAAAGAGAGAAGCGGCAACTACAAACGACTACGAGTTTTTATGAAAACATGCGGATGCAATGCGGATGATGCCATGAGATGAGATGCAAGACATGAACAAAATGCAAAACAAAAGACAAAAACCCAACCACGAAGGAAATAACATATCACATAGCCGGAAATGGCAAGAGTTGGGTTATGAATATGGAAAATTGTATCCGGGGCGTTACAACACTCCACCACTACGAGAGGATCTCGCCCCGAGATCTAGGATGGCACCGGAGGGAAAAGAAAGAGGAAGATAAGAGGTAAAACTAAGTTGCTTCTACAACAAACGAGTGAAACCATGAACCTTGAGAGGTTGAGCAAAATGAAAGAAAGCAAACAATGAAGATGAGCAAAATTGAAAACACTCCGTTAGAAAAGAGGAACAAGGGATACGACGAGAACCAAGAGGTTAAGTGACAAGATAGATATTGAAACCACTCCGGTTAAAACTAGATGGAGAAGGAATAAGATTGATATAATTTGGGCAGCACTCCAACTAAAAGAAGAAGGAAAACTTGATAAGATGAAAAGAACTTGAAGAGATGCCAGAACACTCCGGTTAAATGGATAAGCATGAAAAGAACACGATCCTCACAATTCGAGATGATGAGTGAAGAGAGCAACATCATCATGCCTCCGGAAGAAAGAATAGAAGTTAGATCATTGAAATAAAAGAATGAAGAAGAAAATGCCAACTTCTGCCACAAATGATCTTGAAAAGCATCCTTGCAAAGAAGAATTGAACGGAGTTGTTGGAAAATCAACAATAAAAAAACACAAGCTTGTTATGGGCTTATGGCAAACATCTCAAAATGATGAGGTGACAACCCGCCATTAACAGAAACAATTGATTGGTTGAGATCAATGAAGATAAGAGAAACTTCTTCACCGAGATGAGAAGGAGAAAATTGGATCATAGATACGCACCACAAATAGCAACATTCCTTAGGGAAGGCTTTAGGTGAAATATGACCCAAGATAACTCCAACAAAGGGATTGATGGATTTAAAATACCTCATTCTTGACAACAATATGAATCATGAAACATGAAGGAAATTGTCAAGAGTGACATAACACCACCTCAAAAGATAAGGTAGGAAGAATTGCACTTCGGAATGCAAGAAGAAGAATGCTTGAACTCCTCAAAGCAAAACATGTGTTGAACACCATGTTTATTTTAGAGTATAGCTTGGCGGATCATAACTCCGAGAGAAAAACTTGAAGAACAATTGAAGAATGAAAGGAGTCCTTGATGAACCACCATGTAGAGCCTCCAGTAAGCAAAAGGATGAAAAGAATAGGATCCAAGCCTAGAAATGATTTAGAAGGAGCTTAGCGATGAGATAATGCCGAAAACTTGGAACTCCGTAAAAGAAAAGATGAAACACTAGAACCGAGAATTACTTCATCATGAACAATCTCCGGAAGAAAAGAATTGAATCACCTCGAGGAAATAAGAATAAGATTTATTGTATGCATATCCTTCATCAAATTTAATTGATGACAAGCAATGGATTTTACATACTACTTATTCTTCTTGCAAAAGAATTGAGAAATGGCATAACGCAAACTTGAGAAGGTCTTCATGAACCACCGGTAGGATTCGAAAGAACGAATGAACTAAAGTGATAATCAAGGAAAAAGAATCTTGAACGAACCACCGTAAGAAATGACAATGAACGAAGAAAAGAGAAAGAATCGCCGGGAAGAATTAGGAAAGCACAAAGATACTTGAGGGAATTAAAAAGCAAGAGAATGAAGAGATCGCGAACTGATTAGAGGATATTTGAACGATTCACCGGTAAGATTTGGAGAACGATAGCTACACGCTGAGAATGAAGAATTATGACATGATGGCCTTCGGAGGAAAGAAATGGAAACAACTCATGAAATGCTCCGGATGGGTGAAAAGAATTCCCACAATCGAAAACAATTATGAGAGGATGGCATCAAACTTGAAGTACGCATCTTTGGAAGAACGGGTAAGGATTTAAGAGGAACTCTTCTTGGTCTTCACATCTTGAGAATGACGAGGTGAAACACCACCAAATTGTTGAGAAACTCTGGAAGGATTAAAAGAGGAAACGTTGAGCCAGAGATGAAAAGATTTTGAAAGCGGCCTAGGAGAATGCATGTGACTGATGAAAATTCATTCTTACGTCAAACTTTGAATTGAATTTGAGAATAGTTCCGGGAAAATTAGAAGAGTCAGGTAAGATCCTGGGAAAAGACCTGTGGGTTAGGGCCCACTCGAAAGAAACATCGTTGAAGGATTTTAAAGAGAGGTTGCACCGGTTGAATTAAATGACTTGAATGAGATAATAATCTCCAAATAGCTTGAACAGATCTTGGAAGAAAAGACGAGCCTTCTGAGATATCTTCAACACTCCAGGACAAATGAATAGCGAGAAGTGAATGATTAAGAGGTGCATCGGCAAGAGAAAGCATTTGCAACAAGGAAAGGAATATGATCAACACTGAAAGCTTGAGTTAAATCCACCGGAAAAGAATACGAGAATGAAGAATGATGAACTTGGAGCTGTTGAGCATCTTCATGAGGGAATACTGGATCAGAACATTGATTGAAAAGAGTGAAGAGGCTTCACATGAATAAATGGATACTTGATTAAAATATATAAGTCCTTGAAGAAAATGGGTGGGAGGGCGGGAAAACAAAGGCAACTTGGGACGGATGAAATAACGTTGAGAAGACTTTGAGTTGATCTTGCGGATGGGAAAAAAAAGATAGGATCATCTTGAAGAGAATCGCACCGGTTGGAAAGAATTGACATGACAATCTCGCTGATCAAGAAGGATTAGTATTCACATAGCAATATGAGAACACCGTTTGAAAGGTATGTAATCAACACTTGACATCGAAGCAACTCGAATACCACAATAAAACAAAACAAAGGATTTGGCTTGCAGAATAAGCCGGAACAAATACATATGATAGAGATTTACCCAATCTCATATCATGCATCTGTCGGAAAGATATTCTAGGAGCTACTTGAATTCCCACCTATAAACTCCCGAAACTTTACGGTTATGCAATCTGGTGTTGGGGATACAGGGACACAAAATATATCACCCAAACTAACAATACCTAGATCCAGCTGTATCCATCCTTCAACACATAACCAAGAAAACTCCGGAAATCGTGTACCTCAACCTTCGAAAAGCATCCGTAATACAAGTTATGGCAATACTCCCGAACTCCCTAGTACTGGGTGGCGTCGAGGTTATCTCACCAACAATTGCATAAAAGAGATTTTCGATGTCGGCAAAACTCGTATTCCGAATCATGACGATAAAATTGTGACGACAACACCTCGGAGCTCAACTCCCCGGGACACTGCCACAACCCCTAAATGTCAGGAGGCACCAAGAACAATGTTATCGTCACAAGAATATCGGAACGATCCCAAGATACCCGCGTGATCCTAAAAAAATATTCATGAAATTTGAGGAGAGGAAAGACAAAACATCTACGTCAGGAGGCCTCACCAGAGCGACGAAGGGACCGAGGAGTAAAAAGAATCCTACTCTCCGATATATATAATCCTAAGACTCAAAATAGTTTTCTTCTAGACTCAACAACGGCCAACAATCAAGGGGGCTCCTATGGTCGGTCGAGGCTCGATACCAACTTATCACGCCTAAGATGCGACCCTATCCTAAAGGAACTCAAGGTCCCACCAAGGATAGAAGCGCATCTTGAAGACGCTTTGCAAGGTGGATATCATTACATCAACATTACATAATAGTGGGGATACAACCAAGACATACCAAGTGACATAAATACAACAATACATCATACAAGATCAACATCCGACTACGGATGAAACGTAAATGAAACTCAAACAATATCCACCTCGCTAGCCCAGCTGCCGACCGAACCTATCCCTTGATCAAGAAGCGTAAGAAGAACTCCAAAACAAGTAAACATCGCTCTCGCGCCATGATCATCACATAACCTGTACTGCAACTGTTGGTGAAGTAATCTGTGAGCCACGAGGACTCAAAGAATCCCATTACCATGGGTATCAAGACTAGCAAAGCTTAAAGGGGTAAGGAAGGGGTAAAGTGGTGAGGTTGCAGCAGCGACTAAGCATATATGGTGGCTAACATACGCAAAAGAGAGCGAGAAGAGAAACAAAGGAACGGCCGTGAAGCTAGCAATGATCAAGAAGTGATCCTGAACTCCTACTTACGTCAGACATAACCCAAAGACCGTGTTCACTTCCCGGACTCCGACGAAAAGAGACCATCATGGCTACACACGGTTGATGCGTTTTAGTTCGGATCTGGTGTCAAGTTATCTACAACCGGACATTAACAAATTCCCATCTGCCACATAACCATGGGCACGGCTTTGAAAGTTTATACCTGCAGGGTGTCCCAACTTAGCCCATGATAAGCTCTCGCGATCAACGAAGGATATTCCTTCTCCCGGAAGACCCGATCAGTCTCGAATCCGGCTACAAGACATTTCGACAAAGAATAAAACAAGACCAGCAAAGCCGCCCGATGTGCCGACAAATCCCGATAGGAGCTGCACATATCTCGTTCTCAGGGCAACACCGGATGAGACTAGTTACGAGTAAAACCAAGCCTCAAGTTTCCCCAAGGTGGCCCCGCAGGCAGCTCGGTTCGGGCCAACACTCGAAGGAGCACTGGCCCGGGGGGGGGGGCTAAAATAAAGATAACCCTCGGGCTCCGGAAACCCAAGGGAAAAAGGGCTAGGTGAGGCAAATGGTAAAACCAAGGTTGGGCCTTGCTGGAGGAGTTTTATTCAAAGCGAACTGTCAAGGGGGTCCCATAAACCACCCAACCGTGTTAGGGACGCAAAATCCGGGAACATAATACCGATATGACGGAAACTAGGACGGCAAGAGTGGAACAAAACACCAGGCATAAGGCCGAGTCTTCCACCCTTTACCAAGTATATAGATGCATTAATAATATAAGAGATATTGTGATATCCCAACATAAACATAATCCAACATGGAGCAATCTTCATCTTCACCTGCAACTAGCAACGCTATAAGAGGGGCTGAGCAAAAGCGGTAACATAGCCAAACAACGGTTTGCTAGGAAGGGTGACAACGGTTAGGGGCTAACATGCAATTTGGGAGGCTTGAGCAGCAAGTGGTAGGTAACGCAGCATAGCGATAGAACGAAGCAACTAGCATAGCAATGATAGTAATGAGATCCAAGGTGACGGTCATCTTGCCTGAAATCCCGCTAGGAAGAAGAACGAGTCCATGAAGAAGACGAACGGGAGTAGTCAAACGAATCCTCACAATCACAACATTACCGGAATTGAGAAGCAACACCTGAAAGAAACAAACAACATGATAAATGCACAAGCATAAACATGGCATGATGCACAATCAAGTATGATGCATGTCCGGTTTAATGAGTCATGGCATGGCAAAGTGCAACAAACAATACTACCAATTAAGTGAAGCTCAATATGCAACGAGTTGCATATTGACAAAACACCACATGCGAGTTATTTAGTTCGCTCTCGTTTAGGTACACAACAATATTAAATGTTGTTAAACATGGCAAGGGGTGAAGCATTAGTAAACTAACTATTTAGGCAAGTTTAAATGAGGCCGAACAACAAACAACAATTCGGAAAATCCTCATACACAATTTATGAATTTGGTACTGTTCTGCCCTAAACACAATTTTAATGTTGTTAAACAGCAAAATAAAGTCCACCATGTTAAACTAGGCATTATTCCACCCCATTTACATATAAAGAACATTTAAAACCGAGCTACGGTTATTTAGTTATGAAATAAATCATTTTAACATGGCATTTATGCAAATGAAAGCAAAGAGCAAGTTAAACATTTCAAACATGGATGAAAGTGGCCAAATATGAAACTAGACAGGTGCCAAACTTGAGATCTCATCGAAGCGCTAGCATGAATGTGCAGAAGGATATTGCATCCCAGCAAGAGATCGTAGCACAGTCCCGATACAGACTGAATCCGGCAAGAGAGACCAGCGAACCAAGCAGTCAAAGGCGCCGATAAGTCGCAACTCGATCGAGAGCGACAGGAGAGACGCCAGAGCAAAGACAAGCCATAGGTAGGACCGAAGTTTGGCCGTCAGAGGGGTACAACCCAGGGGCAACCGCCAAGACGTCGACTGCAACGGACAACGATATCGCTGAAAAGCAGAGGCAAGTGGAATCAAACACGGAAGGCACAGTCTTAGGCATTGATGGCAGAAAGTATCAAAAATTCAAGGAATGGTATCCCTAACCAACACATGGAAGTTTAACTTACGCAAACTAAACACGATAGGCCTGAAGACGGTAACATGCCAAACACGGTGTAAGAAGGACTAAGGTTAGACAAATTAGGGAGCTATGCAATAGATAGCATTACGATCAATAGGAAGGCAAGAAACAGAATCTAGCATACAAGTTAGCATGAATCCAAGGTGCGTTGCGACGTAGGAAACTGACAGAAAAGAGGATGCAACATATAAGGATAAATACGAACAATGACAGAAAATACAAGCAATGAATGAAAAGACGAGGCTATATGCAGCATCATGAGCTGATGATGCAATGAGCAGGTAAGAGCATGGCGAAGGAAAGAAGCACATAGCCATAGCAACGTGTTTAAGCGCAGATATGACGAATCTTATGGCTAACATCCACTGGCAAGAGACGCAGATCAGGTGGACAGCAATAGACGAAAGCACAAGGTGACTCGAATAAGCAAACGAGAACAGAGGCGACAGACAACATTCGAACAGAAATCAACCAGAGTGAATCAGACTGACAAAAGATTGCGTTCGTGGATAACCTGAGCAAACAAGTGAAGCGTTAAACGTAGGAATAGTCGACCAGTAATAAAATAACATTAGAGAAGAACTACAACAGGTATCTGTAAGTACGAATACATTATAGAACCAATTTAACATATTCAAAAGGCACAAGTGGCAAATCGAATTTGATTCATTGCTGCCAAGTATAGCAGCAATGGCTCTTGTGGTTTGGGCGCGACTAGTATTGGCGTGGAGTATAGCAGACCATCGAGCAAGGATTAAGAGAGGAAAGGAGAGAACGAAGAGGCAGAGAAGGCTTTCGATGAAGCTATGGGTCGAACCGGAAGGATGGGCTGGTATCGACCTCACAGATGCTAGAGGATATCACAAGAGGCTCGGAACATGTGGCAGAACGGATTGGAGAGATCAGAACGTAGGAGGATGAGAGCATGCAATCGAGAGGAGCTGAGAGTCGCCGAGACGAGGATGCGGAAAGATGGAGGATGCACAGTTGGAAGCGAGTGTAGGACCCATGGGGTCCGAGGATCGCGCCATAAGATGGTGAGCATCAACGAAGATAGGAGACGTTTCCGACGAGAAGTTGACGATGTCGAATGACAATAAGGTGGATGCAAGAACCACGAGGTAAATTGAGGACGGTGATCGACTTGGAAGAAGGGTTGAAGAGTGCACGCAGGGTGAAAGGCACAGGCTAGCGAGCTTAGAAGAAGTGAAGCGGTAGCGAAGAGGAACTGGGTGCAAGACTGAGTATCTAGAAACTGGGAGAATAACTCGGATAGAGAGAAGATGTAAGACGATGGCAGATGAGGAGAAACTGAAGATAAGGAGCGAGTTGAAATCACACAAGAGAAGGCACGTACGAAATAGATGGAAAAGCGGAAGAAAGAGAAGAGAGTCCGAGACTATCTTACCCGATAGAGTGCTCCGATGAAATGAAGTTGCACGAAGGAAAATGGCAACCTAGAAATAATGATAAGCAGATTACACGAAAGAGAAAGAGATACTTGAGAGTAAGAGATTGAAGACAATGAGAACATGAACGATGAGACTCACAGCTGAATGTGGAAGGATACAGAGAACTGAAAGGTGAAGAGGAGGAGAAACGACGTAAGAGAGGAAGACAATGACGGATAGATCATGATAATGAAGGATCCTGAACGATACAGAAAGCGTCTAATGAAAGATACTAAGGAGTAAACTACATATGCGAAAGATGAAAGAGAATAACTAATGAGATAGAATCATCGACATAAAAGAACTAATGCTCCAAACGAAGAATATGAACAGGTAGGTAAATAAGATTCGGAACACTTTAGGAATGGCTGAACACAATGATGGAAACGATATGAAAGATTGTAAGGGACAAAATTCACCAACGAAAGACTTGAGTTGGACCACAAATATGGTCAACGAATAATCTAAAACTGAATGTTAGACTTGAAAATACGAGAGTGAACCAAGATTGAGTAGGATTTCAGAAACATGCAAGTTTTAAAGTAAAGGCAGGATAGATCAATGAAATCAAAAGGTGACAAATCTGACAGAATTGACACAGATAAATGGAGAAGTCGAAGGAACTAAGCATGAAAGGTGAAGATTGAGAAAAGATGTAAGCATTAAACGAAATAAGAAGTGATATACTGAGACAAAATGAGATGACTTGGAGAACAACACATGAGAGCTAGAAGATGAAATAAGACAAATCGAAAAAAGCAATGAGATGAAAATTGAGACATGAAAGACTCAGAGAAAAAATAGACCAATCATAGAATCCAGAAGATAAGGCAGAATGAATGAAGAATCATGCTAATGAATATCCTATGGAACAATCCGATGAAAAGAATCGAATTACTCAAGGATTCTTACCAAAATAATCACTGGGATAAAACAAGAATCTATGATAAATCACAATTCAACATATCGAATACATACACGAGATGTACAACACTATATCGAAAATTCGAATGCAAGAATGGAAACACAAGAAGTAGAAGATCAAAAACAGTACGCGTCCAAAATCAGAACAAACCTAGACTATGAGATATACCAAGAAGATCAACATACTAAGATTAGCAATATACTGACAATCAAGTAGAAAGATAGGAAATGAGTAGCACAGACTGAAAATGAATATCATAAAGAGTGAGAGGAGCAAAAATATGGCGAACATTAGAGGATCAAAACTGTACTTGGAAAACGACAGATAATTGAGACGACTCATGTACTCATGCAAGACGAGTTGAAAACTTCAACAATCATGTCATGAAGAACAATCAATAGAGCCAGGAACAGCATGAGCCGAAAGTATAAGTCTACTTGAAAGACTAAGATAAAATTTAGATCAGAAAGCAAATCTTGCGAGTGCTCTCCGAATGAAGAATTGAAAATCAGAAGATCCCAAAAAGAAGTTGACAACGATGACAGTTGAGGTCTCTTCAACAAGAGGACAAGCGAATTACATTGACTGATGAAAATAATCATACGCAAATTGAACTCGGATGAAGACGAAACTTAAACAAATCACAAGAAGATGAGTAGCACTAAGATATCCTGAATTCAAGAAGGAACGACACGTAATGTTGGAGTAAATACCAAATACGAAGACGAGAAATAGAACTGAGATACTTGAAGCACTCAGATGAATGATGCAAATGAAATGAGTAAGAGGAATGTCATCAGAACTTGACAAGATATAGGAATTAGATAAGCATAAGCGGAGAAAAAGGACTGACAGAATGATCGAGAATAAGATTGAGAATCTTAAAGCTTACCGGACTGAAGACTTATGGAAAACGAATAGAACAGTTGAGGAATACAATGGAAATGACATTATGGCATAAACGGAGTTGATACGAGACATTAAGACTGAAGAATGATGTATGGAAAAGGAACTTGCATAACTGCTCTGAGAACTCCGAATACAAAGAAAGTGAGAAGCGAACCGATTTGAAAATCAGGACTGAGAATTCCAGACATACTGCTGATAAGCGAACCAGAATTAGAAAATGCATGAATCACCATGATTAAAGCAGATCCAAATCATCGGATCGAGGGCAATGACATAACCTAGACAAAAACACAAAGATTTAGGCAAGATAACGAAGGTGACTCATGAAGATTAATAACAACTATCAAGTTAGGAACAACCAGAATGTAGAGGAGTAACTACTCAAACCCATAAAATATTCGTAAACTGTCGAAGACAAAAATGTGATCCAAACATAGAAGCTAAACATAAGTACACATAACCTGTAATATCATACCAAGAATTTAATCACTAAGAATATAACTGAAATAACTGTTAAATGCATTTGCATTAAGAGGAACAAAATGGATAACGCCAATACAGAAACTAGAGAAAGGTTGCAATCTACATCTAAATTAATAGATAATTGATAAATGACAACATCAAGAAAGCTAAGCGTCGGAAACGACAAGGTAATCTTGAATCGCAAGAGACAAGAACATAAGAAGCAATGGGAATTAGATCGAAACAAGTGATACTTAAAAAAGAGCAAATGGATACAACACATAGCATATCCAATGAACGATTAGCCAGGTATGGCAAATGAGAAACCACATTGCAGTAAGAGCATGCGACCGATATGATATCAACCAAGATACAAAATTCGAAGACAAACTGCAACATTTGCAAGGAGCATAAGTGAAGCTCATAAACTTACCACGATGGAGAAGAATCAGACACGAGGATCCATATAGAACACCAAACTTAGTCGATTGACCTCGAGCCCCGAGTCCACTTTATCGACCTGCCTTTTTCAAAACTTTGACACGCAGGAGTCGCATTGCATGAAGCAACAAGAATTCTACGGAAGACGACAGTCAGAGGATACAAGACTAAAGAAACATAACAGAAGTAGGCTCATAGGAGAAATCGGATACTGACATAAACATATCCCTGTGCAGACGATGAAGCTAGCCGAAAAGAAGCGAAGCAGGTCAACTAGCATGTCGTGCCAGACATGAGACGTGGCAAGAAGGGAAAACATAGGAAGAGGATGAGGCAAATTGGTACAATTGGCAAAGGGTTTATCAAAGCTAAGGGGAGAACACCAGAAGAAAAGAACATACCAATGGACTAGAACGAGAAAAAAGGAACAAAACAGATACAATTTGATTCAATTATAGCCATACCAAAGATTTATTGGATAAAATGACCAATCTCACCTATAATTAAGCTGAGAAATCTAGCAACGGACAAACAAACATTAAATTCCCGGGTTCAAAAATGTGGTGTAACGGAAAAGATAAGTCATAGAATTAGCCACACACACCGAAATCAATCCAAAAAGACTTTGCTAAACCAACCTTAAGGAACAGCCTAAAGCCATGGAACTAATCATTTCGCATTTAACCAATGAAAAAACACGAAACTAAAAAAAATCAAGTTTTGGCATAAACAAGCTTCTTCAACCGGAGCAAGGGCCAAAGAATACAGCAACAAGAAAAGCTAGACAGAATATGAAACCACCGGTTGCCTTTTTCAAAACTTTAAAGGAGGAAGCTAAACACCCAAAGACCGACACCAAGGGAAAACCAAAATAAAGAATGCAACTGGGCGCTTAGAAAGGGGGGGCGTGCTCAGCAGATTTGGAGATGAACCTACTTAGGGCGGCAACGCAGCCGGCGAGCCTACGGACGTCTTTGACCCGCTTCGGTGCTTCAATCTGCTCGGTCGCCTTGATTTTGTCGGGATTTGCTTCAATTCCGCGCTGAGACACAAAGAACCCAAGAAGTTTGCCGCACGGGACACCGAACACACACTTCTCCGGGTTGAGCTTGAGGTTGATCTTGCGCAGGTTTGCAAATGTTTCCTCTAGATCTTGCACGAGCGTGGCCCTGTCCTTGGTTTTGACCACTATATCGTCCATATAGGCTTCCATATTTCTATGCAGATGGGGCTCAAAACCAATTTGGAACGCTCGGGCTCGAACCAGCGCTTTTCAACCCGAAAGGCATCCGTACAAAACAGTACGTACAACATGGGGTGATGAACGCAGTCTTCTCTTTGTCTTCCTTCATCATGAAGATATGGTGGTATCCTGAATAGGCGTCAAGGAATGACAACAGGTCACACCAGGCAGTGGAGTCTACAATCTGGTCGATGCGTGGCAGGGGAAAGGATCCTTTGGACAAGCTTTATTGATATTTGTGTAGTCAATACATAGTCTCCACTTCCCATTTTCCTTGGACACCACCACCGGATTGTCCAACCACGTGGGGTGGAGTACTCCTCTAACCAGGCCTGCCGCCTCCAACTTCCAGATCTCTTCTATGATGAACTCTTGTCGCTCCAAAGCTGGCTTCCTGACCTTCTGCTTGACGAGCCGCGCATGAGGACAGACAACAAGATGGTGCTCAATCACCTCCCTGGGAACGCCGGGGATGTCGGATGCTTGCCATGCAAATACATCGACATTCGCCCACATGAAGGCGACGGGCGCGCTTTCCTATTTGCTTTCGAGGGTGGAGCTTATGGTGAAAGCCCCGCCCGTGCCGTCCTCCTTGACGGACACCTTCTTGGTTTCCGGTGGTGCAGCCTTGGACTTCTTGCTCTTGCCAATGGAGCTCTCTGGCATGTCCTCAACGGGAGCGCAGCACTCCGAAGAGGCACGCTTGCCGGAGTGGGTGCAAGGGGTCTCGCCGGAAGAGGACTTGCCGGAAGGAGTCTTGATGGCCTTCTTCCTCCCTGGAGCTTCAGCAGCAGGAGCAAGTGTCTTTGCGGCAGTTGCCGCAACTGCCTCTCGGTAGAGTTGATCGGCACAGACGAGCGCATCTTTCTTGTCGGAGGGGACGGTGATGATGGTCAGTGGCCCCGGCATCTTCAACGTATTGTAGGTGTAGTGGGACGCCGCCATGAACTTGGCCAGCGCTAGGCGGCCAAGGATCCCATTGTATGGCAAGGGGATCTCGGCGACATCAAAGACGATCTTCTCCGTCCTATAGTTCAGCTCGCCCCCAAATGTAACGGGCATCGTGATTTTACCTTTAGGCTGGCTCCTTCCCGGATTGACCCCTTGAAACGTGCCCGTCTCTTCGAGGTCTCCATCAGGAATCTGTAGCTTCTTGATCACAGCGGGCGAGATCAAATTCAGACCGGCCCCACCGTCAACCAGCACTTTTGTCACTTTGAGGTTGCGTATTGTTGGCGAGACCAACAACGGCAAACACCCGACTGCAGTTGTGCGGTCAGGGTGACCCTCAGTGTCAAAAATGATGGGCGTGCGAGACCACTTCAGTGGCTTCTGGGCATCGAATGATGGCTCTGCGGCAGTGACCTCACATGCCCACTGCTTCAGTTGGCGGTGAGAGGTGTGCAGCGAGGCGCCACCGTTGATGCACATGGCCTCTGTAGCTTACTGAAATTCATGCTCGTCGGACTCGTCGTCCTCGTCGTGATCATCATCTTCCTCCTTCTTGTCGTGGCCCCGAGCGGGACTCTCTTGTTGATTATCTTTGCCACGGCGACCTCCTTGGCCGCCACGCTTCTTGCCGGACCCCTCTCCACCATCCAGACCCTTCTCCTTGTCCCGCCTCTCGTATTCAGCTTTCTGCTTTTCTGCAAGCAGTTCAACCTATCGGCAGTTCTGGAGGTCATGGCCCTTGGTGCGGTGGATCTTGCAGTACTGCTTGTCGGAGCCTCCTGGCTTGTCGGCGGCCACCAAGGCCCGGCAGGCGGCGCACCTGGCAATCTCCTTGCCGGGGTCGTCAGCCTTGGCCTTCTTGGCGGCGCCGGGGTCACCGGATCCCTCAACGGCAAGTACAGTCTTGCCCTTACGCTTCCTGTTGCGGCGCCGGCCCTTCTTCGTCGGGGAGGCGACGTCTTCGTCAGTAGAATCGGTTTCCGCGCCGGCATCCTCGCCAAGGTACTTCCTTCCTTCCTCAGCCCGAGCACACCTATCAGCCAGAACATAAAGTTCAGCCACGTCCTTGACCTTGTTCATCACCAGCTCTTCACGCATTTTGCGGTTGCGTACGTTCTGGTGGAACGCACTGATGACAGCGGCGGGATGAACATCTGGGATGGTATACTGCACACGACTGAATCTCCGTATGTACTTACGCAGGGGCTCACCATCCTTCTGGGGGATGACATGCAAGTCACTTGCCTGGCCAGGAGCTTGGTAGCCTCCGGTAAAGGCAACAACAAACTCGTGGCACAGGTCCGACCAGGAAGAGATGGAATCCACCAGCAGGTGCATCAACCATGACATGACGTTGGGCTTAAGTGCCAATGGAAAGTAGTTGGTGAGCACCTTATCGTCGCGAGCCCCGGCGACTTGCATCGCGATGGTGTAGATGCTGAGGAACTCCGACGGGTGAGTCTTACCGTTGTGCTTTTCCCCAACATCAGGCTTGAATATGCGGTGGGAGGGCCGCTGGAACTGCCGCAGCTCTCGGGTAAAGGCCGGACAGCCCACTTCGTAAGGCAGGCCATCAGGGGCCCCCGGCGCTGGGTGGTCCATAGCAGGCCCCGCACACCGATCGGACTGATGGCGCGTCTCCCGCCGCCGCTCAATGGTAGTTCAAGCATCTTCCTGTGCTTGCTCTCGAAGGACTCGACGTTGATCGTAGTGGGTTCGCGGGTCGGACGACTCCGTGGAAACATTGTCACAGGCATCGGCCCGACGGGCCGGTGGCTGCTGTCGCGGCCGTGGGGGGGGGGGTGCACCATAGTCACAGCGTCCCTGGTCCCCCCACCACCGGCATGCACTGGCTCGACAGAACGCCAGCATGAGGGTCCCGTTGGGAGCGGCTCATCCTTGTAGCAAAGCCTAGAAGGCTTCAAATGGTGGCCCTCCACTCGTCGAGCTTCTCCGCAGCAGGGGGAAGTCGAGGAGCAGTTGCACGCGCGCCAGCGCTTCTGCTGGCGTGGGCGGTGGCGAGAGCTGCGTAGACCGTGGCGCGCTCCGGCTTCTAACCAAGTCAAAAGGGGCTCTGTCACGGTCTCGCGGTCACACGCCGCTTCCGCCGGCGTCCGAGCGTGCTCGCCGGCCTGGTGCGTCCTGCGAGTGGCGCACATGGCTCTTTTCGCGGCGATGCCCTGGGGCTCTGGCATCGCGGTGTTGCTCATCGCGCGCGGCCTAGGAAGGCCATGGCGTAGGTGCCAGCTGGGGCACCGTAGAGGTTACCGCGCCGCCCGTGGGTAGCACGGCCCCACCCCCGGATCTAGTGGCGTGTGGCCCATCGTCTTGGGCCCGTACAACGTCGCTCGCCCGGCTCCGGGTGCCAGAGTGTCGTGGATGCTCACGGGCGGCGCCTCCGGCACCATCCGTGGCCACCCCATCGCCTGCTCGCGCTGGTGCGGATGGGCCTGCTCCAGGTGATCTAATCGCTGTCATCCCCTTCTTCTTGGGGGCCATCGTGATGATGAAGTCGAGGCGTCGGCTTCAAAACCGGATTTCTCACAGCTTGCGCCCCCTACCTGGCATGCCAAAGATGTCGGGGGAAATGACACCTATGGGACCATGGAGAATCCCTTTTGCTACGGTTGGCGGGCGCGGGGCTGTGGGAAGAGCGGGATTAGAAGATCAACGCAGGGGGATTATCCAGGTCTGGGCCGCAAGTGATGCGTAATACCCTACTCCTGCTGGTTTATGTTTATCTGGTGTTCTTGGACTAGCTACAAAGCGTGCAGGGTCCAAAAAGTCCAAATCATCTCTCAGTATGCTGCGGGCCTCCTTTTATAGACAAAGGGGCTGCCACAGTCGCACACAGGAGGTGGAAAGTTGTATAGTGGTCGAGTCTATCTCCTGGCACCGTAGGACAAATGCATTTAATGCATTGCTGACGTGCCCTTCTTGCTTTATCAAGGACGGCAAGGAAGCTCGTCCCAGCTGTCGCCGCCTCGCCTGGCTTCGACGCGCGTCTGAGTTGACAAGGCATGTAGTGCCACGCTGGCTGGCTACTGTGTTGGCGCGGTGGCAGAGTCTTCACGAAGATCTGCATGCCACCACGTAGGTGCCTGTTGAGTTGGCCTGGAAGCTGCACATCGCCACACAGGTGCCTGCCTTGTTGGCGGGCTGGCTGCTGTGTTGGAACGGCGGTGGAGCTTTGGCAGGTGCGGGCCGGGCTGCGGCCCCGCGGGTGTCTTTGTCAAGAGTCTTGTCGGGGCCCTGGCAAGGGTCTTGCCGTGGTATCGTGGTTGTCCCCGGCAAGGGTCTTGCCGAGGGTCTCGTGGGTATCCTCGGCAAGGATCTTGCCGAGGATCGTTGTCTTCTGGTTATCATCTAGTCTTGTATGCTTCTGGTCTTTACTGCAGGCCACCATGGAGGTGCCTCCAGAGCCTTGGTTCCAATGTGGGTGATGGCGTCAGAACTCTTAGGCTCAAGGGTGGCAGCTCTGCTGGTGTTGGGCAAGTTGCCCCGGCAAGGTTCTTGCCAGGGCTGTGGAGGCTGCCTCGGCATGGGCCTTGCCGGGGGAGTTCACCTTGCCCCTCTGCTCTTTGTGTTTCTGGTCTTGGCGTTGCTCTGTCTGTCTTGTGTCTTTGCTCCCACTGCCCCGCCAAGCATGGCCATCGGCTCGTGGCTGCAACTGCCCGCGCACAAGTAAAGGGGTACAAATAGGACCCCTATTTTTGTACACCGACATGTGGTGAATAAAAATATAGCCTCAAGTAATTTTACCAATGGATTTAGGACAAAAGAGGGGATGCCATCCGGGGCATCCCCAAGCTTAGTTGCTTGGGTATTCCTTGAACATTACCTTGGGGTGCCTTGGGAATCCCGAAGCTTAGGCTCTTGCCACTCCTTATTCCATAGTCCATCGAAACTTCACCCAAAACTTGAAAACTTCACAACACAAAACTCAACGAAAAACTCGTAAGCTCCGTTAGTATAATAAAGCAAATCACCACTTAGGTACTGTTGTGAACTCATTCTAAATTTATATTGGTGTTATATCTACTGTATTCCAACTTCTCCATGGTTCATACCCTCCAATACTACCCATAGATTCATCAAAATAACCAAACAACACAACAAAAATAGAATCTGTCAAAAACATAACAGTCTGTAGCAATCTAGAAATTTTGAATACTTCTTTAACTCCAAAATTCTGAAAAATTACAACAACCCGAGAAATTCGTATATCAATCCTATGCAAAAAGAATCAGGATTTTATGACGCTACTGTAAAAAATGAAAATTATTTTACTGGGCGCAAAATTCTATTTTTCAGCAAGATCAAATCAACTATCACCATAGACCATCCCAAAGGTCTAATTTGACACTTTATTGTAGCAAAAGCTATAAAACATGATTACTACAGTGGCATAATCATGTGAACACACAAAAACAGTAGGTATAAATATTGGGTTGTCTCCCAACAAGCGCTTTTCTTTAATGCCTTTCTAGCTAGGCATGATGATTTCAATGATGCTCACATAAAAGATAAGAATTGAAACATGAAAAAGAGCATCATGAAGCATATGACTAGCACATTTAATTCTAACCACTTCCTATGGATAGGGATTTTGTGAGCAAACAATTTTCCAGAGCAAGAATCAACTAGCATAGGAAGGCAAAACAAGCATGACTTCAAGATTTTCAACACATAGAGAGAAAACTTGATATTATTGAGATACGTAAGAGCATAAGTTCCTCTCCCATAATTATTTTCAGTAGCATCATGAATGAATTCAACAATATAACTATCACATAAAGTATTATTTTCATGATCCACAACCATAGAAATTTTATTACTCTCCACATAAGTAAATTCTTCTCATTCATAGTAGTGGGAGCAAACTCAACAAAATAACTATCATGTGAGGCATAATCCAATTGAAAATTAAAATCACGATGACAAGTTTCATCATTATCATTATTCTTTATAGCATACATGTCATCACAATAATCATCATAGATAGCAACTTTGTTCTCATAATCAATTGGAACCTCTTCCAAAATAGTGGATTCATCACTAAATAAAGTCATGACCTCTCCAAATCCACTTTCGTCAACATAATCATCATAAATAGGAGGCATGCTATCATCGTAATAAATTTGCTCATCAAAAGTTGGCAGACAAACAATATCATCTTCATCAAAAATAACATCCCCAAGCTTGTGGCTTTGCATATCATTAGCATCATGAATATTCAAAGAATACATACTAACAACATTGCAATCATGCTCATCATTCAAATAGTTAGTGACAAACATTTTATTGACTTCTTCCTCTAACACTTGAGCACAATTTTCCTTTCCATCATTTTCACGAAAGACATTAAAAAGATGAAGCATATGAGGCAACCTCAATCCCATTTTTTGTAGTTTTCTTTTATAGACTAAACTAGTGATAAAACAAGAAACTAAAAGATTCAATTGCAAGAACTAAAGATATACCTTCAAGCACTAACATCCCCGGCAATGGCGCCAGAAAAGAGCTAGATGTCTACTACGCAACCTTCTTCATGTAGACTCGTGTTGGGCCTCCAAGCGCAGAGTTCTGTAGGACAGTAGCGAATTTCCCTCAACTGGATGACCTAAGGTTTATCAATCCGTGGGAGGCATAGGATGAAGACGGTCTCTCTCAAACAACCCTGCAACCAAATAACAAAGAGTCTCTTGTGTTCCCAACACACCCAATACAATAGTAAATTGTATAGGTGCACTAGTTCGGCAAAGAGATGGTGATACAAGTGCAATATGGATGGTAGATATAGGTTTTTGTTTCCTGAAAAATATAAAAACAGCAAGGTAAATAGTAACAAAAGTGAGCAAAAATGGTATTGCAATGCTTGAAAACAAGGCCTAGGGTTCATACTTTCAGTAGTGCAAGTTCTCTCAACAATGATAACATAATTAAATCATATGGCAATCCCTCAACGTACGACAAAAGTTACTCCAAAGTTCCTATCGCAGAGAACATAAGATGAAATTGCTTGTAGGGTATGAAACCACCTCAAAATTATTCTTTCCGATCAATCCATTGAGCTATTCCTATAAGTGTCACAAATAGCCGTAGATTTCGTAGTAAAATAACACCGTATGATACACATCAATCAACCCTAATGTCACCTAGATACTCCAATGTCACAACAAGTATCCATGGGTCAATTATACGATATGCATCAAACAACTTCAGATTCATAATATTCAATCCAGCACAAAGAACCTCAAAGAGTGCCCAAGATTTCACCATAGAAACAAGGATGAAAACGTGCATCAACCCCTATGCATAGATTACCCCAATGTCACCTCGGGAATCCGCAAGTTGAGTGCCAAAACATACATCAAGTGAATCAATAGAACACCCCATTATCACCACGGGTATCCCATGCAAGACATACATCGAGTGTTCTCAAATCCAGAATCGTATTCAATCCGATAATAATGAAACCTCAAAGGTAAAACTCAATTCATCACAAGAAGATAGAGGGGGAGAAACACCCTATGATTCAACTATAATAACAAAACTCGCGGTACATCAAGATCGTGCCATATCAAGAACGCGGGAGAGAGATCAAACACATAGCTACCTCAACATACCCTCAGCCCCGAGGGTGAACTACTCCCTCCTCGTCATGGAGACCGCCAGGATGATGAAGATGGCCACCGGTGATGGTTTTCCCCTCCGGCAGGGTGCCGGAACGGGCTCCCGATTGGTTTTTCGTGGCTACAGAGGCTTGCTATGGCGGAGCTCCCGATCTAGGTTTCTTTCTGGGGGTTTATGTATTTATAGGAATTTTTGGTGTCGGTCTCACGTCAGGGGGGGTGTTCCTGAGGGACCCACAAGCCAGGGGGCGCGCCCTCCACCCTTGTGGTTGCCTCGTGACTCCTCTGGTCCATTCCGATGCCCCGTGAGTCTCTTCTGGTCCATAAAAATTCATCATAAAGTTTCAGCTCGTTTGGACTCCGTTTGATATTCTTTTTCTGTAAAACTCAAAAACAAGGAAAAACATAAACCAGCACTGGGCCCTAGGTTAATATGATAGTCCCGAAAATAATATAAAATAGCATATTAATGCATATAAAACATCCAAAACAGATAATATAATAGCATGGAACAACCAAAAATTATAGATACGTTGGAGATGTATCATGATGCCATTACAACTCGAGGGGCGACGCCGGCACGTGGTCCGATTCTCTGGAGAGATGCCATTCCTTATCCCAGGGGAACGCTAACGCGGGCTTTCTAGGAGTCCAGGTTTACGAGTCATGCGCCTTGGAGCCTACTGAGAGGGCCAAGTGAACACACAGAGGGGCATCAAGCTCGTCACATAACAATCCTGAAGAAGACTTCAGTCGCGTGTTTAACATGGCCGAGAGCACGGGTCCCCGCGGAGGGTGGTCAGTCGGACTAACATGCGTCCTTTAGGAAAGGGACTGTGGGTAATCAATCGGATTGATTCGCCCTGGAATGTATGTTTTGATTCCCTTAGTGGTGTCATGTGAACGTCGACTACATGACACTTCACCATATTTGGGCCTAAGGGAATGCATTGTGGAGTAGTTATTAGATGATGGGTTGTAAGAAGCACAAACCCATATTTGGGCCCCCTGGACCACCTCTGACCCTAATTCCAACTCTATAAGTACCTATTCATGGAGAAAAAAAATCAGAGAGAAGGATTCATCGCGTTTTACGATACGGAGCCGCCGCTGTCTCCTGTTCTTCATCGGGAGGGTTGATCTGGAGTCCGTTCGGGGCTCCGAAGAGGGGGATTCGTCGCCATCATCACCACCAACCTTCCTCCATCACCAATTTCATGATGCTCACCGCCGGGAGTGAGTAATTCCATCGTAGGCTTGCCGGACGGTGATGGGTTGGATGAGATTTATCATGTAATCGAGCTAGTTTTGTTAGGGTTTGATCCCTAGTATCCACTATGTTCTAAGATTGATGTTGCTACAACTTTGTTATGCTTAATGCTTGTCACTAGGGCCCGAGTGCCATGATTTCAGATCTGAACCTATTATGTTTTCATGAATATATTTGTGTTCTTATCCTATCTTGCAAGTTGTAGACACCTATTACGAATTATGATCCGCAGACCCCAAGGTGACAATAATTGGGATTCTTTTCGGTGATTACCATAGTTTGAGGAGTTCATGTATTCACTAAGTGCTAATGCATTGTTCTAGTTCTCTATTAAAAGGAGGCCTTAATATCCCGGATCCCGCTGCCACGGGAGGGTAGGACAAACGATGTCGTGCAAGTTCTTTTCCATAAGCACGTATGACTATATACGGAATACATGCCTACATATATTGATGAATTGGAGCTAGTTCTGTGTCACCCTAGGTTATGACTGCTACATGATAAATATCATCCAACACAATTATCATTGTTGATCCATTGCCTACGAGCTTTTCACATATTGATCTTTGCTAAGTTACTTTCGTTGCTACTGCTGTTACAATCACTACAAACTGCTACTGTTACTTTTGCCACTGTTACCGTTACTTCCATACTACTTTGCTACTAAATACTTTGCTGAAGATATTAAGTCTTTCAGGTGTGGTTGAATTGACAACTCAACTGCTAATACTCGTGAATATTCTTTGCTTCCCCTTGTGTCAAAGCAATAAATTTGGGTTGAATACTCTACCCTCAAAAACTGTTGCGATCCCCTAGACTTGTGGGTTATCAAGCCCGCTGCCACCGTCCATTAGGACTTTGCACAATCGTACTCCTCCAATGACCAGGTCAACCACCAGAGCCTGCTGCCAGGGGGTCGGTATGTGAGCCAGGTGAACCGACTAATCGAAGGTCACCGGCGTCTTGGCCTAGTCGAGGTACCTGGTGACAGTCGGAACCGCCATGTTGACCTCTCGGGTAATAACTTTGAGGCGACTCTTGCTTTCGACGTCGGCAAAGATCATCAGAGTTGTCTCGTCATTGGGGTATCCGGAAGTACCTTTGCCTCCGTCATTGTTGTCTTCATCCTTGTCCCTGGAGAAATCTTGTCGCATCTCTTGCTTCAGGAGCTAGCACACCCGAGTGGTATGCTTGGGCAAAATCAAATTGCCCTCCTCGTCTTTCTTAGTGTGGATCTAGCAGGGTTGGTCGAGGATATCACCCTTCTGAGCGACTTGCTTTTTCCCCTTCCAGTCCTTCTTCTGCTTTTGGGAGCCTTTATTTTTGCCCTGGCCGGCCAGAGCCGCAGCCTCAGCGCTCCCTCCAGCCTCAGCCTTCCGCTTGTGCTTCTTGCCCTTGGCATCCGACTGATGAGCATCGCCTGTTCGGCTTTTGCTGCTTCTCAGTTGGTCTTCCTCTTCACCGTTGGCATACCGACTGGCTATTTTCATAGCCCGACTAAGAGTCGGGGTCTCAGTTCGGCCGAACTTTATGTTCACCTCCCGGTATCTGACTCCGGCCTTGAAGGAACAGATCGCCTGGTGCTCGGTGACGTTCTCCATCATATTATGCAAGGTGGTCCACCGTTGAACACAGAGAGTCTCATTTTGCTTCTGTACGCAGTGCTGCAGCTCGGCCAGACCACCCGGTCTCTTATAAGTTCCTTCAAATGTGTTGATGAACACTTTCGCCAAATCATCCCGACAGAATATGCTACCTGGCGGGAGTTGTGTAAGCCAGGCCCGAGCGGAGCCCTCGAGCATTAGCGGCAAATGCTTCATGGCCACGTTGTTGTTGCCGCCGCCGATCTGGACTGCCACTCGGTAATCTTCCAGCCATATCTCAGGCTTGGACTCGCTAGTGAGTTTGCTGATCCCAGTGGCCAACCTGAAGTTGTTGGGAATCTCCGCTACTCGTATATAACGACTGATGCACTCGGGACCCGATGGTACGGAACCACTCGGGACATCGTGATCTTGGCCTTCTAGCAGAGCTCGGCCCCTGTCGACTAGGTTCTGAGCGAGAACCGATCTCGGGTTTAGCTGCAGGTCTCGAGTGTCCCTCGTGTGACGAGTGAGACTCGGCCTTTGAAAGCACAAGTGCTCCCTAGGTGGTTTTGGTAATTAATGTCAACATATCTCTTGTTGGACTAACACTTTTACCTAGTATGTTTCAGATAAGTTCAACAATGAAGTGGCATGGACTAGAGGATGTGGAACCCCTTCAAGATGCTAAGGACAAAAGGATTGGCTCAAGCTCAAAGCTCAAGACTCTACATTTTCTATTTTAGTGATCCAAGATAACATTGAGTCTATAGGAAAAGCCAATACTATCAAGAAGGGATGAGGTGTTGCATAATGAGGCTCTTGCTCAAAATGCTTAGTGATATGCTCCAAAGCCCTCAACTACTTTCTCACATCCACATATGACCTAAACCAAAAGTCAAACTCGGCCCCACCGATTATTTATATCCGGCGCCACCGAGTTCAGATGTCATAGCCACTGCCACAAACCCTAGGCAAATCTGTCTCACCGATAGGGATCCCGGTCTCACCGAGATGGGATTGCAATCTCTCTGTATGGATCCATTACCAAAATTGGTCTCACCGAGTTTGGTAATCGGTCCTACCGAGATTGCAATGTAAACTCTTTGTTTCCTTTTCGTAACATTTCGGTCTCACCGAAACAAGCAAATCGGTCCCACCGAGTTTACCTGACCAACTCTCTGGTTAGCTTATTACCAAAATCGGTCTCACCGAGTTTGTGTAATCATCTCACCGAGATTACGTTATGCCCTAACCCTAACCATATCGGTCCTACCGAGTTGCATGTCGGTCCCATCGAAAATCCTAACGGCCACTAGATTTGCTGAATCGGTCCGACCGAGTTTATCAATTCGGTCCCACCGAGATTGGCAAGTTGTGTGTCACGGTTAGATTTTGTGTGGAGGCTATATATACCCCTCCACCTCCTCTTCATTCATGGAGAGAGCCATCAGAACGAACCTACACTTCCAACTTACATTTTCTGAGAGAGAACCACCTACAATTGTGTTGAGGCCAAGATATTCCATTCCTACCATATGAATCTTGATCTCTAGCCTTCCCCAAGTTGCTTTCCACTCAAATCTTCTTTCCACCAAATCCATATCCTGTGAGAGAGAGTTGAGTGTTGGGGAAACTATCATTTGAAGCACAAGAGCAAGGAGTTCATCATCAACACACCATTTTTTTACTCCTTGGAGAGTGGTGTCTCCTAGATTGGCTAGGTGTCACTTGGGAGCCTCCGACAAGATTGTGGAGTTGAACCAAGGAGTTTCTAAGGGCAAGGAGATCGCCTACTTCGTGAAGATCTACCGCTAGTGAGGCAAGTCCTTCATGGGCGACGGCCATGGTGGGATAGACAAGGTTGCTTCTTCGTGGACCCTTCATGGGTGGAGCCCTCCGTGGACCCGTGCAACCGTTACCCTTCGTGGGTTGAAGTCTCCATCAACGTGGTTGTACGATAGCACCACCTATCAGAACCACGTCTCAAAAATCTCCGTGTCTCCAAATTGCGTTTGAACACTCCAATCCCATCCTTTTACATTCTTGCAAGTTGCATGCTTTAGTTTCCGCTGCTCATATACTCTTTGCATGCTTGCTTGATATGTATTGTGTTTGTTAAACTTGTGTCAAAACTTCACTTCAACTTAAAGAAATTAAAAACTGCAACTTTTGGTACTTAGTTTCTAATCACCCCCCTCTAGACACCTCTTCTCGGTCCTTTCAATTGGTATCGGAGCTTTGGTCTCCATTGCCTTGGTTTAAACACCTTTGGAGGAAGATGGATGTGTCTACTTTGGGGAGTCTTAGACGTAGAGTGCCTATTCTTGACGGAGAATATTTTCATGAGTGGAAAAATGAAATGCTTGAGATTTTCAATGAATATCATTTGAGCAAGTACATTACTAGTCCTTGTGCACCTCATACTGATCCCTTGCATCCCACACCCGAAGAGGATCTTGACATGATTCGCAATCTTAGAACTATCAATCTTATCATAAGAGGATTGCCCAAAAATTTGATTGCTAGTTTTCCTACTCTTGATTGTGCCTATACCATATGGAAATTTCTTGAGGAACGATTTCTAGATTATTCCTTGAAAAATTTAGACGAAATTCTCCATAAGTCTATTGCCTTGAGTAAGATGAATTCTAGTGATCCTAGCTTTGGTGATTGTCTATTTGATCTTACAAATCTCATGCGTGCCATAGGAGATGTTGGGATCATTAGCAATATTATTTCCGAAGCTATTAGAATTCATAAGGATAATCATAGAAATGATCATTTTTCTAATGAATTACCCTCTCTAGGAATTGATCAATCACAAGATGATGTTGAACATGGATACTATGATGAGGATGATGATAGTGACTATGATATTGATGATGCAATGAGACACTTTGGTCTTATGGCAAATCTTCGCGGCTACATGGCTGGAGGAAAGGAATGGGTCCTTGATAGTGGATGTACTGATCATATGATTGGAGATAAAGATATGTTCCGTGAGCTTGTTGAAAACTACGGCCCTCGAAAATATGTCACTTTTGGTGATAACTCAAAGGGTAAGGTGGTTGGCCTCGGTAAGGTGCCCATCTCACATGATAGCTCCATACAAAATGTCATGCTCGTTGAATCTCTTGGGTACAATTTACTTTCAGTTTCTAGACTTGCTGATTTCGGTTTCAATGTCCTATTCACTGAAGTAGATTACCAAGTGTTTCGTAGAGACAATTGTAAAATGGTCTTTACCGGTATACGTAGAGGTGATCTTTACATTGTTGATTTCACTAAAAAGGCTCAACCTAGAACTTGCTTAATTGCTAAATCCTCTAAGGGTTGGTTATGGCATAGAAGGCTAGGTCGTGTGGGTATGCGAAATCTTGATAAGCTTATTAAAGGAAATCATATCCTTGGCGTTAACGATGTCATATTTGATAAGGATAGACTTTGCAGTAGCTTGTCAAGCAGTGTAAACAGGTTGGAGGAAGGCATCCGTGAAGAACATCATGACCACAAGGAGGCCACTCGAGCTACTTCACATGGATCTTTTGGTCCTAACAACACAAAAGTCTCGGTGGAAATTCTTTTGGTCTAGTTATAGTTGATGATTTTTCAAGATTTACGTGGGTGTTCTTTCTCGAGATAAATCACAGGTCCAAAAGATCTTCAAAAACTTCTCTAGGAAGGCCCAAAATCAATTTGAAGTGAAAATCAAGAAGGTTCGCAGCGACAACGGAACGAAGTTCAAGAACGCAAATGTGGACACCTTTCTTGACGAAGAAGGGATTTCACATGAGTTCCCGGCTACGTACACTCCTCAACAGAATGGAGTTGTTGAGAGGAAGAACCGGACACTCATCGAAATGGCGAGAACGATGCTTGATGAGTACAAGACGCCAAAGCACTTTTGGGCGGAAGCGGTTGAGACAGCTTTCATGCAACAAATCGCTTGTATCTTCACAAGCTACTCGGCAAGACGGCATACGAGCTCCTCACCGGTAACAAACCACAAGTTGGATACTTTCGAGTATTCGGCTCAAAGTGCTACATTCTTGATAAGCATCGTCGTTCTAAATTTGCTCCTAAGTCTCATGAAGGTTTCCTACTTGGTTATGGCTCAAACTCTCACACATACCGTGTCTACAATAATTTCACCCGAAAGGTTGAAGAGACGGTAGATATGAAGTTTGATGAATCTAACGGCTCGCAAGTAGAGCAATTGCCAATTAATGTAGGAGACAAAGACCCCTCGGAAGCAATCCAAGACTTGTCTATTGGCAAGATTCGTCCAATGAAGCTGAAGGAGAGTACCTCATCCATCCAAGTGGGAGCTTCTACCTCACGACAAGGTGAACCAAGAGTTGATACGGAAGCATCCACAAGTGGGACACACCAAGATGAAGAAAACGAGGAATTGCACCAAGATGAACACCAACAACCTCCTTCTCCACCACGGCAAGAGAACGACAACGTCAACAACGAAGAAGGCCAAGAGGAAGAACAAGATGAAGAAGATGTTCAACCAAGATCCAAGCAAAAGCTTTCACGAGTTCGAGCAAGAGTTGCTAAAGACCATCCCGTCGAGCAAATGTACAATGATATCCAAACCGGGAGAATCACTCGCTCAAAAACTCGTTTAGCTAACTTTTGTGAACACTATTCATTCATCTCTAGCATTGAACCTATGAAGGTTGAAGAAGCTTTGGAAGATCCGGATTGGATAAATGCCATGCATGAATAGCTACACAACTTTGAGAGAAATCAAGTTTGGACATTAGTTGAGAAGCCCGACAACAACCACAACATCATCGGTACCAAATGGGTGTTTCGCAATAAGCAAGATGAAGATGGACAAGTAGTTCGCAACAAAGCACGTCTCGTCGCCCAAGGCTACACTCAAGTCGAAGGTATGGACTATGGTGAGACATATGCCCCCGTTGCTAGACTTGAGTCCATTCGCATCTTACTTGCCTATGCTAATCATCATGATATCACCTTGTACCAAATGGACATTAAAAGTGCTTTTCTAAATGGTGAAATAGAGGAGGAAGTTTATGTTAAGCAACCTCCCGGATTTGTCAATCCTAAGAAACCTAATCATGTTTACAAACTTCACAAAGCTCTTTATGGTCTTAAACAAGCTCCTAGAGCATGGTATAAATGCTTGACCAAGTTCCTTATTGAAAAAGGCTTTGAAATTGGAAAAATAGATTCTACTCCTTTTACTAAAAGGGTTAATGGAGAACTATTTGTGTGCCAAATATATGTCGATGATATTATTTTTAGATCAACTAACCCTCATTTTAGTGAAAAGTTTGGAAAGCTAATGTCGGAGAAGTTTGAGATGTCGATGATGAGTGAACTCAAATTCTTTCTTGGTTTGCAAATCAAGCAAACTAAGGAAGGTACCTTTGTCTCTCAAACAAAGTACACCAAGGACTTATTCAAGAAGTTCAATATGAAAGAATGCAAAGGTATGACTACACCCATGCCTACTAGTGGACATCTTGATTTAACCAAAGATGGTGAACCGGTTGATCAAAAGGTTTATCGCTCTATGATTGGTTCATTATTATATCTATGTGCTTCACGTCCCCATATTATGCTAAGTGTGTGCATGTGTGCACGATATCAAGCCGCTCCTAAATAATGTCATCTTAAGGCCGTGAAAAGGATAGTGAGATACTTAATCCATACACCAAATTTTGGCATTTGGTATCCAAAGAGGGCCTCCTTTAATCTTGTTGGCTACTCCGACTCGGACTATGCCGGTGACAAGGTTGATAGAAAGTCCACTTCAGGTACTTGTCAATTTCTTGGTAGATCTCTTGTGTCTTGGTCTTCCAAGAAACAAAACTCGGTATCCTTATCCACCGCCGAAGCGGAATACATTGCCGCTGGATCATGTTGTGCTCAATTACTTTGGATGACCCAAACTCTTAAAGATTATGGGATATCCGTGAAACATGTTCCATTACTTTGTGACAATGAAAGTGCTATTAAGATTGCCCACAATCCCGTGCAACATTCTCGAACTAAGCATATTGAAGTTCGTCATCATTTCATTTGAGATCATGTTGCCAAAGGGGACATTAATCTTAAGCATGTTCGCACCGAAAAGCAGTTAGCTGATATATTCACAAAACCACTTGATGAGAAAGTGTTTTGCAGGTTAAGAGGTGAATTGAACATCATTGATGCTTCAAACTTGGAGTAGGAACTCCATTTGATACATGCAAGGCATGAGCCTATGACTAATCCTTGATATTTCTCTTATGTTGACTATCTTATGTCTTGGATATATTTGCACCTTGCATGTTATCTAACCCGTGCAGGTACTTGGATGAATCTAAATCTATGAGATTGCAACTCACTCACATCTTGAGCAATTTCTACATCACCAAGTCTCTACACAATGGTGGATGAAGACAAGGAAGCACGCAACCATTCAAACATATCCTTTGACAAATTCTATGTTGAGTTTCATGATTGTCATTTTGGATACACAAGTGCTCTTCCTTGCAAAAACTAACCCATGTAGGTAGATGAACTCAAACTCCAAGTGGTGCTCCCAACTCTTGATGAGCTACATCAACCTTGAGCAACCCACACAAGTTCAACTACATGATCATGATCAACACCACCACCCAAGGTATGTCATTCCATCTTAGAGAAGCTTTACTCCAAGTCATGAGTCAAAGCAACTCGACAAGATGTGAATACATCAAAAGGCTTAAACAAAAAGTGGTAACCCCATTTTGAGCTTAAACGATGAGTATGACCTATGATCAAGTGATCTCACTTGACGCCTAAGTCAATATACTCTAACATAGGTGACTTTGTCGCCGACCAATTCTAGATGAAGTTCTCTTATGTTCCTTTATGTGCTCTTGCATTTGTCTCATGCATATTTGTTTCCCTCTTCAAAAAAAAAAACTTCATCTAGACTCTTTTTAGTTTCTTCTCTTTTATTTTCTGTTCTGCATTCCTTGGATCCAATTCATTGCAAATCTTTTAATAATTCCTTGCAAATCCTTGTGAGATCTTACTTGTCTAGTGAGCTGAGCTGACAAGTGTTTTCTCTGCGATGAACTCGGTCTCACCGGTCTGATGCTTTCGATCCAACCGAATCCTCTCGGTACAACCGAACCATAAAACTCCGTGTCACCGATTTCACTACAGGAAAGACATCTTGCCACTTGTTTCTGCATTCTTTTTGACCCAGCTCCACTCAGTGAATCTTGTCCTCGACCAGCATCCCATTCAACTTGCTACTTTGTTCTGTGACTCAAGGACCAAACCCATCATGACAAAAATCCAGAAGAACCCTTCTTGGAAGTTGATGTCAAAGGCGGAGAGAGAGATCACATCAAAGCTTAATCATATCTATAGGGGGAGAAAATACTCAAGGGAAGAAAGAGTAATCATCAAGGACCCCAGATGCTTGGTGTTCAAGAGGAGAGAAGTCACATGTCTTCAAGAGGGGAAAGACATGTTCATATTTGCTCGTTTGCATTAGCTCTGTTTGTTTCCTTTGAGCTTTGATTTTGCTCTGATTTTCTGTTCCCTATCTTCTCCCAGTATCCCATGCTAGATTCAGGGGGAGCAAGACATCTAAGGGAAGGAAATCCTTGAATTTATTGCACATCTTTACCTTTGGGGACATGTCTATATCCAATGTGGTACTTAGTACTCACTCTACATGTGATCCCAGCATTGGTACTCTTGTGGTTTCTTTTGTTTGCTCTGGCCAGTAGGTGTATCTGTGTTATCTAACCTTGTTTACGAAGGTTCATCCCATCCTAAGCCAACTCAAGACCACAAGGTAAGTATATGCATCACAGTCATGTGAATGATAAATTCTTGCTGATGTACATACTGTTTGCAAGAAGGACTGATGAGCATGAAGGTACATTTCTCATATTCACATCATTTGCTCTGATGCATATAGCCAAGATACATGTAACACTTTGCTTACTCTGTCATGTTTATGCATTCACATGCTCCTATATTCCATATTCACATGATTGCATACATGTAGGGGGAGCCTATGCATGTTACATGTCTTTCCAAAGCTTTACTTACTATTCTCTATATCTTTACTTTGATGTATGTTGTCATCAATTACCAAAAAGGGGGAGAATGAAAGCACAAGTGCTCCCTAGGTGGTTTTGGTAATTAATGTCAACATATCTCTTGTTGGACTAACACTTTTACCTAGTATGTTTCAGATAAGTTCAACAATGAAGTGGCATGGACTAGAGGATGTGGAACCCCTTCAAGATGCTAAGGACAAAAGGATTGGCTCAAGCTCAAAGCTCAAGACTCTACATTTTCTATTTTAGTGATCCAAGATCACATTGAGTCTATAGGAAAAGCCAATACTATCAAGGAGGGATGAGGTGTTGCTTAATGAGGCTCTTGCTCAAAATGCTTAGTGATATGCTCCAAAGCCCTCAACTACTTTCTCACATCCACATATGACCTAAACCAAAAGTCAAACTCGGCCCCACCGATTATTTCTATCCGGCGCCACCGAGTTCAGATGTCATAGCCACTGCCACAAACCCTAGGCAAATCGGTCTCACCGATAGGCATCCCGGCCTCACCGAGATGGGATTGCAATCTCTCTGTATGGATCCATTACCAAAATCGGTCTCACCGAGTTTGCGTAATCGGTCCTACCGAGATTGCAATTTGAACTCTCTGTTTCCTTTTCGTAACATTTCGGTCTCACCGAAATGAGCGAATCGGTCCCACCGAGTTTACCTGACCAACTCTCTGGTTAGCTTATTACCAAAATCGGTCTCACCGAGTTTGTGTAATCATCTCACCGAGATTACATTATGCCCTAACCCTAACCATATCGGTCCTACCGAGTTGCATGTCGGTCCCACCTAAAATCCTAACGGTCACTAGATTTGCTGAATCGGTCCGACCGAGTTTATCAATTCGGTCCCACCGAGATTGGCAAGTTGTGTGTAATGGTTAGATTTTGTGTGGAGTCTATATATACCCCTCCACCTCCTCTTCATTCATGGAGAGAGCCATCAGAACGAACCTGCACTTCCAACTTACATTTTCTGAGAGAGAACCACCTACACTTGTGTTGAGGCCAAGATATTCCATTCCTACCATATGAATCTTGATCTCTAGACTTCCCCAAGTTGCTTTCCACTCAAATCTTCTTTCCACCAAATCCATATCCTATGAGAGAGAGTTGAGTGTTGGGGAGACTATCATTTGAAGCACAAGAGCAAGGAGTTCATCATCAACACACCATTTGTTACTTCTTGGAGAGTGGTGTCTCCTAGATTGGCTAGGTGTCACTTGGGAGCCTCCGACAAGATTGTGGAGTTGAACCAAGGAGTTTGTAAGGGCAAGGAGATCGCCTACTTCGTGAAGATCTACCGCTAGTGAGGCAAGTCCTTCGTGGGCGACGGCCATGGTGGGATAGACAAGGTTGCTTCTTCGTGGACCCTTCATGGGTGGAGCCCTCCGTGGATTCGCGCAACCGTTACCCTTCGTGGGTTGAAGTCTCCATCAATGTGGATGTACGATAGCACCACCTATCGGAACCACGTCTTAAAAATCTCCGTGTCTCCAAATTGCGTTTGCACACTCTAATCCCATCCTTTTACATTCTTGCAAGTTGCATGCTTTACTTTTCGCTGCTCATATACTCTTTGCATGCTTGCATGATATGTATTGTGTTTGTTAAACTTGTGTCAAAACTCCACTTCAACTTAAAGAAATTAAAACTGCAACTTTTGGTACTTAGTGTCTAATCACCCCCCCTCTAGACACCTCTTCTCGATCCTTTCAGCCTTCGATCGCTGCCGTGTGTCCGTCTATCATCGTAGGGCTAGCGCCCGTACGTGCCATCTCGTGGTGGAGGCATCAGGGCGTGATCGTAGTCGTCGTGACGCTGGGGTGACGCAGCCCGATCGCGCATCCGATATTCGTGGTGATCTCTTGAGGAGGAAGTGGCTCGGCGCCCTCCGGAGCCGAGTGGGCTATGAGCCGATTGAATGGTCTCCGCGCGCACTGATGCGCTGTGGATCCGATCTCTGGACTGGGACACCGCTGTGTTTTGTGACATCGCCGTCTTCAGGAGCGCCTAGATCTGCAGAATCCCTTTCCCGACCGCAGAGCCAGAGGGCTGGATGGAATAGGCGATCCGAGTGGCAGCCGCCAGGTTTTGTAATGGAGTACTGAGGACTCAGTACTTACGAGGATGGTCACTCGAGAAGAGCTGGCGTTTGTGCCGACTGGAACTGGGTTGACGACGCTCACGTTCGTCCATCTCCCTCTGAAGCCATTCGAGGCGATCGCGCTCGGCTAGAGTGGCCAGGAGAGTCGACTCCATGTCCAACGCCTCGGGGGTCGTCCCGGTGATGGGGGTGTTCAGGAGCTGCTTGTTCCTGCGATGGAGCTCGTCTCGTTGCTCCCGGGTGAGATCTTGGGGCACGTACGGCTCGTGGCCCGCGGCATCGCCGTTAGTGTTGCCGTGTGACGCACCCGCGCGCCGTCCCGATCGTCAGTGTACCCCGGGGGCGCGCGGTGCTCGGAGTTATCCGCCATGAGAACCTTGGCGGTCGACTCGGTACTTTCACGCTCGGACTCCACAGAGGAATCACCAAGTGACCCATTTGAGAGGTCGAGGGCGGGCTCATCGAACTCGAGAGCTGCCACATGCTCTGCCGCAACCTGGGTGGCCACGACATGCTTGATCCATCGCTGCAGCCGTGGGCGCCCGGAACGCCTGCGGTGACGCGCGATGGTAGGGCGAGCGGCCACTCGGTATGGAGCCGAGGGCTGCCAGAGAAGGACCCCGTAGGATGACGCGTGGAAATGCGTCACACCGCGGACGGGCAACACCTCCACGTCTAGCGGGGCCTTGTGAAGCCATGCTAAGTCATCAACGATGAAGGAGAGTGTCCCGAAATGGATTTCGTCGCCAACCGACGTGATGATGAAGAAATCCACATACGCCGTGAAAGTTCGCTAGACGCCTAGCCCCAAGGTGGGCGCCAACTGTTGGGGTTACGATCCTGACAATGTGTACTAGGGGTACTTCCCCGAATACATCCAAGATTGATATATTCTCATCGGTATGCTGACATAATGACAAAAGGACTCTCGTCGCAGCTCTTCTCCGAATTTCAGTCCAATTCGTGTCTCTTGCCATACGACGCACAAATTGAGGGGGATGTTAAAGTATTCCTTTTGTATAGATTACCTTGTATAGGTATATGATCTCCCGCCGATATGTATTGATTCAGTTAGGGTTCTCTTGATCTCTCTTGATGGTCAAGTCATGTAAGAGCGTTTTTGACATTTTGTCAGAAAAACAATAAATAAGCTTCAATTCCATTAATAACCGAATAAGAAAATGTATATGTGATATGAAGCCGCCCCATGAGAGGCGTGCAATACACAAAACATACATGTTTTACCTGTATATACAGGTATGGAATATAGCCATTTGGAAAGTGTCCATTAGGATTATAACCGCTGCAATTATAAATCGTTTGGATTATACTCCCTTTGTAAACTAATATAAAAGCGTTTATATCACTAAAGTAGTGATCTAAACGTTGTTATATTACTTTACGGAGGGAGTATTTGCTAAAATGAAGTTGGATTAGTAGTTACAAAATAATACTAAAATATAAGAGAGATAATATATACAAACAATGTGTTAAAAAGCTAATTGTGCATATAAATGATATTTTCTTAGACCATTGTCTATATAAACATATACACAACCACACATACACAAGCTGTTGGAGATGCTTTTAGTCACCAACCAAAGAGGCACCTAGTTCCATTTTGGCAGCACAGTTGATGATGTACTCCCTCTGTTACATAATACTCCCTCCGTTCCTAAATAATTGTCTTTTTAGAGATTTCAACAAATGACTACATACGGAACAAAATAAGTGAATCTACACTTTAAAATATGTCTACATACATCCGTATGTTGTAGTTCATTTGAGATGGCTAGAAAGACATTTATTTGGGAACGGAGGGAGTATAAGAGCGTCTTTGACACTAGTTGACATTTTGCCAGAAAAACAGTAAATAAGCTTCAATTCCATTAATAACCGAATAAAAAAACGTAGGAAAAAACAGTTTTTCGTAGCTTCCCCCCGCTCGGAGCTTATTTCCACTGCAAATCCGTTAACCTGACTCGAAGTGGCCCGCAGCGTTACACGCTTGCACAGTCGCCGCCGCCGCCTCAGATCGACCGGCCAAGGCTGTAACGAGCCGCCGCACCACTCACCAGTACCCGAGCGTAACGCGCGAGAAGCGGCGCTGCCTCGCGCGGGAGCGGGGACTCGGATGGCCATCGCGATGAGGTCCGCCGCGTGGCACGCCCTGCTCCCGTCACTAGTGCCTGCCAAGCCCGGCATCTTCTTCCTCCGCAGCCGGCCGGGGCGGTTCTTGTCACACGCTCACGGCTTGCGGCCGTGTGGCGCTGCGAGCTCTCTGCCCCCCGGGGAGTACCTTCCTCCCTTGTTCAGGTGAGCGGAATCAGATCTATAAGGCACTAGGGGTTGGTCAATGTACCTGGCCATGGTCGGAGCTGACTGGTACTTGTTTTCTTGCTCCCATCCGCCTGCTCCCGCAGCGTGGCGCCGATGATGGACTGGACAGACAACCACTACAGGACGCTCGCGCGGCTGATATCGAGGCACGCCTGGTTATACACAGAGATGGTGGTCGCTGAGACCATTGTGCATCAGAAAGATAAGTTGGTGAGTCATTTTTGGTCTTTCTTGGTCGGGTGCCATTAAGCTCGAGTGCTTTGGGATAACTGATTTCATCGAACCTGATTATGATATTTTGATTCATGGGGGTTAGAAGTGTTGGCATTGATTACACTAGTCGAGCTGCATCAAGATGACAGTACAGTAACAAATGTATGGTCCGATAAAAAAGTACGGTAACTTCTTCGCGTAAAAAAATTGTACAGTGCAATGGCATGAGCTTCCAGTGAGAAGTGAAACATATTTGAGAAGTGATGAGGGAGATTCTTGGAGAGGCATGCAAATTAATGCACTGGGAAAATACCATATTAAACGCAGTTGTGCTGCATATTTCGTTCACTGGTGCCATGGTACAACCCATGTTATGTCTGACTGTTAGCGTGATCACGGATGAGGTAACACGCCAAAATCCACGACCATAGAAATAGAGAACTCATACGATAATAGTTACATCACCACCGTTTTCTTGACCACATATCACCTAATATGGCAAGCTCCTCGACCATAGAATTTTAAATTTGTAAAAGAATTATTTTCTTACATCACCACCGTTTTCTTGACCACATATCACCCAATATGGCAAGTTCTACAGGACGGCGGTTCGACCCGCCATGTTGTATGGCGCTGAGTGTTGGCCGACTAAAAGGCGACATGTTCAACAGTCAGGTGTGGCGGAGATGCGTATGTTGAGATGGATGTGTGGCCACATGAGGAAGGATCGAGTCCGGAATGATGATATACGAGATAGAGTTGGGGTAGCACCAATTGAAGAGAAAGCTTGTTCAACATCGTCTAAGGTGGTTTGGGCATATTCAGCGCAGGCCTCCAGAAGCTCCAGTGCATAGCGGACGGCTAAAGCGTGCGGAGAATGTCAAGAGAGGTCGGGGTAGACCGAATTTGACATGAGAGGAGTCAGTAAAGAGAGATCTGAAGGATTGGAGTATCACCAAAGAACTAGTTATGGATAGGGGTGTGTGGAAGCTTGCTATCCATGTGCCCGAACCATGAGTTGGTCGCGAGATCTTATGGGTTTCACCTCTAGCCTACCCCAACTTGTTTGAGACTAAAGGCTTTGTTGTTGTTGTTGTTGTATGATCAATGGAGTTTGTGCAAGAAGTAGAGGCCAGTAATGTGACGTGCACAGATAGAGTTACTCACAACTCACAAGCAATAACTTCTGTAGAGAGCGTGATGTTTATCTGTTACTAAAGACAAACAGATGGTAGACTCGGACTGGTCACATGCTCTAGATAAGGTTATATTTACAATTTATTCAGAGATAGTTAGTTATCGTCTCCCCTAACCATTTTGAAGAGATCACAAGAGAAACACTCTTAAAATAATTGGTTAAGAATATACACAATGCATCATAGCTTTGAGGATATAACCTATCAGATGGTGTGCTTTATGTGGTAAATCTGATTTTGCATTTAAATTTTAGTCATGTGTATTCTCCAGTTTCATTATGTGTGTACTAGTCGTGCAGCTCATGGATTCTTTTAAGACACGTGCAATTTTCAGCCCTGTTTTCACAGTAATTAATTATGTGTAATATAGTTCCTCTGCCGTGCTTTTCACCATGCACTTTTTTAAATTGTTATGAGCTATCTGAAGTACTTCTTTGAGTCACTGACCAGAATCTATCTCATTGTGGAGTTGAACTTGACATGTCCATTGGGTTATTTTAGAACCAATGATGACATTCTGCTGAACCTCAGTACGTGCTTCATATTCTGTTTAGAAATCAGTTCGGTTAAACTTCAGACATCTAGTTTTAATCTGTATCTACATTCTTACATAAATTGGAGTAAGCCTGAACAGTTAAATAAGGTGACTTCACCTTCAGTCGGCTTTTCCTAGAAATGAATATTGTTTAAGTCAAAAGTTCATGCAATACCATCATGTAAAGTCTGATAAATAGCATCCAAGAATTTATGAAGTCATATTCCAACTACTGGAAGTACGATAAATGATCCTTCGTTGTTTTTACATGATAAAGTAGCAGCGGATTTCCTATGTTGTAGCTGACATGTGTAGGAGCTACCTCAACTTGATAAACATGCCTGCAGCATTGATTGATATTACTATGTAAATCACTAGCATGACTTAGTTTTCATTTGTACTCCCTCCGTTCCAAAATAGATGACTCAACTTTGTACAAAGTTAGTACAAAGTTGGGTCATCTATTTTGGAACGGAGGGAGTATTTATTATTGGCAGCTGTTGTTTTCTGGAAATGTATGGATCAATAAAGTGGATCTACTCCATTTTTATATCATTATACTCACCAATCATATGCAAAGTTGGTATGTAATTTTAATTTTGAAAATATGCAGGATAGATTTTTAGCATTTCCTGCTGAACAGCATCCTATTGTGTTACAAATTGGTGGAAGTAATCTTGACAATTTGGCAAAGGCAACTGAATTAGCAAGTGGATATGCATATGATGAGATCAACCTGAAGTAACAGCCTCAGTCATGTCTCACCTGATTATGCAGTACATTCTACAGTTTTGTATAATTTACAAATTCTTGTGGACTTTTGTGTTAGTTGTGGTTGCCCCAGCGGCAAAGTTGCTGGCCACGGTTGCTTCGGTGCTCGCTTAATGTATGATCCAGAGGTTTGCCTCATGAACTACAAAACCATGGTGTAATATGAATGCTTGCTCCTTTTGCTCCTGCATAAAACTTGGTACGATTCCTGAAGTTTGTAGGGGATGCTATGTCAGCTATTGCTGCCAATTGTGATGTCCCTGTCAGTGTTAAATGCAGAATTGGAGTTGACGATCGTGACTCCTACGAAGAACTTTGTGAGTTTTCTTCAAAGTATCTCGATTTTCCATTAAAGTCTTCGAGATATTAGGAAGTGAATTTGTGCACTGCAATCGAATAATATGCTTTTGTAACTACAGAATAAGTAAACCTATAATATAATCTTAAAAAACAATTAATCATGAGCTAAACACACATTTTTTCAGTGCCTTAGTTCTGGATTTTTGTTTATACATGTATAGTTAGCTAGCTTATTTATAGAGGATTATTATTGATTTTTCCAATTCTCTTTGGAAGGGGAGCCTTGGCGCAGTGGTAAAGCTGCTGCCTTGGGTTCAAGTCCTGGAAACAGCCTCTTACAGAAATGTAGGGAAAGGCTGCGTACAATAGACCCAAAGTGGTCGGACCCTTCGCCGGACCCTGCGCAAGCGGGAGCTACATGCACGGGGCTGCCCTTTTTTTTTCTTTGGAAGTTCATCTCTATCTTGATGGTTACATATTTTCATGTTCTGGGTGCCGGCTGCTGACATATAGTGACATGTTTTTAATGAGCGCAATTAACTTCTTTTCACATTTCACCAGGTTCATTTGTAGATAAAGTTGTTTCTAAGTCACCAACTAGGCATTTTATTATCCATGCTCGGAAGGCGTTGCTCAGTGGCCTGAGTCCTGCAGAGAATCGGAAGGTTCCTCCTTTAAAGTATGTTTGCGCTTGATTCCATTTTCATTTTGCATGCAAAGATATCCATAGAATATAGACAATGGCAACACCAATATCCTTAAAGCCCGCAAGACATTGGTACAAACAGTAATAAATGGTTGCCACTAAGAATCATCCCTTTATGCGCCATGCTGATACTATTATGTGGTTCCAGATTTGCTTGTCGAAATATTCATGCTTAATTTGTTGGTGCTTACATACCCAGACTGTATTATCAGTAATGGAAGTTTACTTCTGGGGAAGGCTGAGTTCTGACTAGTTGATACTGGCCTTTGTACCTATTAATAGGTTGCTATGTTGGAATTCGGATTAGAGTCACCTTTATTAAATGTTATGCTTCAGTAATATTTCAATTTATAATTTGCTGGCTTTCTTGTGGATATCGTTGCAGATATGAGTACTATTATGCTTTGTTGCGGGACTTCCCAGAGGTACACTTTACACTAAATGGAGGCTTAATGACTATTGAACAAGTAAGTTAACTTCTGAACTTTTTACTGTGAAAAATAGGTAACAATGGGAACGTCACATTCTAATTGTGTTGCTGCAATTCTTAGAAGTTGGTATCTGTATGACCACATTGAACAGTATGTTTATCAGTTCGGGTTGAGTCCAATTTCACTTGGGGCAGCAAGGGTGGTGTTGTCGGGGTTTGGCAATGTGTCGCTGAACCTGCCCGGTCCTCCAGTGTCTTCACATGAGCACCAAAAACTGACATGTCGCCGCTGCTGTTTTTCTTGTCTGCGTTAGAAGCCCCATGACAGAGGTTGTGCGTCTGATTCTCTGGTAGATGCTATCATCACCAGCTCGTTGGTGTCATGCTCGGTAGACCAACTTGACCCCTAATATTAGGACTTCTACCATGACCCCTCCTGCACCTGCCCCCTCTGTGCTCTGTCATAGTTGTTCTCCACAATAGGAGTACACAACATGGTGATTTAGCATGCCATGCTTTCTCTAGCATTCATCTCTTCAATATTCATGACTCGTGAACATTTCTATGCTGGAGAATCATTTGTTGTTTTGTTACACATGAGGCTATTTTATTGAAGTGGTTTGAATTGGATATATCTATAAAGGGATATCAAGATACAGAGTTATTGACATTTTGCATGGCTTAGTCGGGTTATTCTCCTACCGAGCACATTACAAGCTAATTTATCAGGATTTCATTACTGTACAGTTTATCAGGATTAAACCATTTTGGTTTCTCAACCTTGAATCACTTGTAATATTGCAGTAGTGAATTGCACTGAAGACCTTCATTTGGCTGCAGGTTAGTGCATCCATAAGACAAGGCGCCCATCAAGTTATGGTTGGTCGTGCTGCTTACAATAAGTATGAATTTTCATTTTGATTGTGAAAACTCCCTGCATCGATACTCAACTCTCATTTCATGCATCTCAATAGTTTTGAAAATTTAAAGAGATTCAGAGTAACATATTAACACGGGCAAACAAAACCCTGAAGCTCATTTCTGGAGAACCGGAAAAAGGACCAGATCCACATCATGTTTTTTTTTTGAGTGGTAGATCCACATCATGTAGAAATGAAGGGATTGCCATCTTCTTACACATGGGTCATGGCCAACAACCAAAATGGTCTGACCAGGGCTCAGGAACTATACTTGCCGGCTTTAGAAAAGGGTCAGGTCATGTTATGGAATGTACCACCCAATTTTATTCGCTGGTAACTAGGTAGCTATACTAGTCATAGATGACGCACCAGCTTGATAAGATGGTCATCCCCACTTATTCACAATGTGCCTTCAACCTAGCTGGTGAGATCTGCACCCCTCTGGCAATCAAGAGGTCATAAGCTTGACTGGCAATTCTGATAGAATCCTTCAATTTGTATAGCACTGATAGCCAATCTGCTACAAGCTCCTCAATACCTAATTCTACTCAATGGCCAGTACTTTTCTTAATAGTTGCTGAAGAATAATGAATTAAAACAGGAGGTCAGGAATGGTGCTTGAGCGAGAACACGGATTCGTAATTCTTAAGAGGTGAACAGGCGGCCACCAGTTCAGATCTTTATAATAGTAAAGATACTATTATGAACTTCATCTTCTACTGAAATGTATTTCAACTTTGAACGTGATGGCTTCCATTACTTAGGAACATTAAACAGAATCATTATGGTAGGTGCTGAACAGGGAATACACAATAACACATAATTTTAATTGCTTGTATACGGCACATATTGCAACTCAATCAGCCCATCCAAAAACGGACCACGGGGACTGAATGACAAGTGAAAGACCAATAACAAGGAAACCTCTTTCATCCTGGTAAATTACCAATTTTTGCTACTTAAAAAGACCGTTGGTAAATGTGTTGAAGGTCCATCCCCTCCCTCCTTCATATCTATCATTAAATAAAAAATTGTACCCTTTTCAAGAATCAACATTAACTTCTAATGTTGACCCCATTTGTTATCGTTTTCCTTTTTTGACGGAAACTATGTAGGGGATGCTAATTCCAATATCAGTTATTGTTCTAATCGTATCATTTTGGTGGATAAATGTTGCAGTCCATGGAATATGCTGGGGCACGTGGATAGTGAAATTTATGGCATGCCAACACGTTGCTCTTCACGTCGCCAGGTTTAACATTAATCGGAGTCGAATTTTGCTTTTAGAGCTATTTCTTCTATTGACTGAACTCTGCTTTAGATCCTTCAGAGCTACCAAGTTTATGGTGATTCTATAATTGGACAGTATGGCATCAGCAGGCCAAACGTGAGGCAACTTGTTAAGGTGTGAAGGTTCTTCTTTTCCCTTTTTGTTTTCATACAAGCTTTTGAGTCTACATTGACACAGATTGCATAATTTTATGATCACGTGGAGCAGTGTTATTGAAGATTGCTTGTGCTATTTTATGCATAGTATTCTGTACTTTGTTGAAGTTCTCTTAATTTGAGGGCTTTAGTGCATTCACCTTGTAATAATGTAATTCATTAGAAGTCGGTGTGCACAGTAGTGCAGCATGAAAGCATGAGTTTTCTAGTTCGTTTGCTTCTATGCATTAAATAGCAGTGTATACCTTAAAATAAAAACAGAGGAAAAAAAGAGAAAGTTGATAAAAGACAGTGAACTTCTTGAAAGCATTTGCAATGGTAAAGAAATTTATTTGTTAATCCTTGATTATCAGCTCCTTAATCAAGATGTAGCAGTTTCAAGTGCTGCATTTTTTTGTTTTATAATAATAATAGTAGTAGTTTAGTTTAAGCTGCTATATCTACCTGTATTAGCATTTTCATCATTTTGTATACGTACATGATATTATGCAAACACTTGGTTGTTCATTGATGACTGACGGAAGCACTTCTTTTGACACAGCCATTGTTAAATTTGTTCCACTCAGAGCCTGGTAATAGTTTGTGGAAACGTAAGGCTGATTCTACGCTGCGCCATTGCAAGGTAAGCTATCAAAATGAGTACACTCTTTGCTGACCTTCTCCAGTAATAGCAATATCCACACCGTAACATATGTTCTCATGCTGCTCTAAGTAAAAAAATGATGTTGTGCTTCTCAAGTTGTAGTAGACACCTGCGTTGTTTTGATATAGACAACTGCGCCGTTGTTTGGATCTATAAACCATTTGCTGTGCTTCTTGGATGTGCAGACACTTGCGCAGTTCTTGGAGGAAACTCTTGACGCCATTCCTGACTCTGTCCTTGACGCACCAGTATTGATGGAGCCATTCGGGGAGCAAGACTACTTCGCCCATGTGGATTCCTTATTGCCGCCAAGATACGCAAAACTGGCCAACGGCAGCTATGAAAGCCCAGCACTTGTAACTGCATCCAGTTGAGCTGAGACACTTATTTTGGGACGGAGGGAGTAAAAGATAGGGAAAGCTGCATGCGATCTTGCAGTTATGTCGTCGATACTTTCTTCTTTTGCGATAACAGGATATCAGGCCTCTTTGACTCGCAATATTTGTAAAATGCAGGAATAGGAAAAATAGAGAGATAGAGTGGTATGTCATCCTCAATCCTATAGGATTAGTACGAGCGTTTGATTGTGCGCAAGAAAAACGTAGGATTTTTCACATGAGGTTGGAGTTGATGGAAGTTTTCTTACGGAAACTAGTACAAGTGAATCTTATGAAAAAATTCCTATGGATTGCAATACTATGTGTCAAACAAAAACAACCCATGGAGGGAAAAATCCTAAAGATTAGAATCCTTCAAATTTCTTTAGAAATCCTTTAAATCAAAGAGGGCCTCACATTACATTACCGGGGAACAAAATTTCGTCAGTTAGGACCAAAATTGGCACTGGTGGACCCAGGCTCAGCGCGCTGGGGCCGATCGGGGGCGCCAGGCAAAAGAAAAAACGCGCCAAAACTTCCCATGCCGGACTCCCACCTCATGGGCCCGCCGAGTCAACGACTAGGCAACATCGTCCTTTGTGCCCCGCCTCGGCTCCCGCGCGAATCAATGCGAAGGCTGTCGTCGGTCAGCCTTCCATTGATCACGGGCGGCGCAGTGAAGGCGCACCGCCGCGCGGCCTGCCCTTTCCCATCATGCGTCCACACTGCTGCTGCCCCCTCGCCGCTATAAAAGCCGCTCTTTGTCGCCGCTGGCAGCTCACCTACCTCCCACAGCTCTCTCACCGCCGACCACCTTCTTCCCCTCGGCGCCCTTTGCTTGCCCTCTCTCCTCCTTCTCAGATGGCCGAGCGTTTCCCCGGTGACGGAGTGGCGGCCAACGGCTTCTGCCGCCGCCATCTACACGAGTGGGAGGCGCGCCTCCTCCACGAGGCGGACTACCCGGCGCCGCCTGACATGCGCGTGCCAGGCTCGTGGAGGCTCAGCGCCGGAGGAGTCCCCGTGCCCCTGCCGCCCAGGCGTTGAACGCCGCGCCGAGATTGCGCGGATCCGGCCGGCGCTACTGGAGGAAGCGCGGCAGCACGCGAGGTACGCCCCCGACAGCAACAACCCGTGGACGGCGTACTTTGAGCGCCGCCACGCCGACTAGCTCGCGTCCACAAACGGCGCTCCGGCACCACGGGGGCGCCACAACTCTGACGGCCGCCGTCAGTGGTGGAGCGTCCCCGGGCGCACTCTCCACGCCGTCCTCGAGCACATCGAGGCCGGCAACTCGCCGTGGATGGAGTACCCGGCGCCGTCCTTCACGCGCCGGAGCGGCAGCTCCTGGCTGCCGAGGCGCATGGCGAGCGCGTCCTCTTCCTTCGGCTCCCACTCCTCCGGCACACCAACACCGCTCGTCGCCGTAAAGGCCGAGCCCCAAGAGACGCCGGAGCGCCGACGCAGCGGCAGCCTCATCATAAACGAGGGTCGCCGCCACCAACCTTGGTCAGGCCAAAGAAGGAGCCGGATGCGCCGCCCGTCGTCAAGTAGGAGCACATCGCCATGGCCGTTGACCCCGAGACCGGCCTGAAATGGGCGCGAGACGACTACGTGTGGGAGGAGATGGAGCGCCAGCGCCGCGCCCTCGAGGAGATCGCCGCTCGGCGCCGCGACGAGGACGGCGTCGTCATCCTCGACGACAGCGACGAGGAGGCGCTGGCGCCATCCAACCCCATCCGCCTCGGCGCCCAGGACAGGGCCGCAGCAAGGACGACGGCGTCCAGGACAGCGACAACGACGGTGGCGGCGGCGACTACACCGCCTTCTACAAGATCCTCGGCATGTAGAAGCCTCGGGATGGCGGTGGCGGTGTAGTTTTTAGGGTTTTAATTATATCTTTTAAATTATGTACAAATATGAATGAAAACCGCCTGAATTTCATCCAAATACGCCGTGGGCCTGTGTCATTTTCTTCAAATTTTAACCGAACTTTATTTCAAAAAACGACGTCCGGAGCCAACTCGGGGCGGCGGGTGGGAACCCTACCGCCCCCATGGCGAAAAAGCGCCGGTTAGCTCTCAAGAGGCGCTATTTCAATCTCTGGAAACGCCGAACGGCTGGAGATGCTCTAATGTTGCTCACTGTCTGCTACTACATCCCATGTCCGGCGTTGGTAAGGGCAACTCAAAAGCCATGCATCAATATGCCCTTTAAAATGTTCGGACCACGCGGTCAGCACACTCTAGACCATTCAACGCCATGCATCAGATGTCAAGTCTGAAAATTCATAAATCGGAAGTAAAGCTGAAGAATGTTTGTGAGTGTGCTCTGGCACGTAGGCCTCAAACACACCGGCTCACCCAAAACCCCACCTCGAGCCTTGATTTTCTCACTCCGCTCCTTCCTTCTTTGTCGGTGCTAAAACCGACGGATCTCAAGTAGGGAATCCCAAAGCTTATGATCTGAGAAAGATGGGAAGAATAGGGACGCCGTGTTTTATCCAGGTTCGGGCCCTCTCAAAGAGGTAAAATCCTACATCCTACTTGTTCGCACACGAACACGTCACCGTGTACCCTCGACGCCGGGGGTGATGCACCGCAGCTCACGTCGAAGGAGACCCGCCGGAAGCGCGGTACGCAAGACAATCCGGTGGGCGCTTTGTAGACCCGAAACCCCACACGCCCGAGAGGGACCCCGTCAGTGCGCGCGGCGGCTATGGGCTGCCCTAGGTCGACCTGATCGCCCCTAGGGCCTCGAGGTTCGCCGCCCTGCAATGAAGAAGAACGAAGGAAGAACGAGGAAGAAGAAGAACAAGGGAGAGAGATAAAAGTAAAGGTAAAAGATGTATAGATTTGTTCGATTGTGTGTTGTTGTTCAATCGGCCGTCACCTCTCGTCTATATAAGAGGCGGATGAACTTCCCGTACAAGAAAATGACTTGCCTTGTGGTCCAAATCATAAAAATCTAGCCAAATTCGGACTTCTCACGACTTCCAGCCCGGATGATCCGGCCTAGCCCAGTTTTCTGACAGCAGCTTACTGTTTTGGCTCTAGAATCTGCATATGACCTTTGCTTTGGACGTTTTTATATCAAAATCAACGCTCTCGACGATACGCACAACTTTCATGTTGAACACTTTCGATTTGAGGCCATCTTGACGGTGTTTCGGGCTGTTTTCTAAAGTCTGCAGCAGAAAAACTTGTCTGGACATCCGGACGATTGCCCGGATTGTTCGGCCTTTACCCGGATCATCCGAGACTTGACCCAGATCATCCGGCTTCAACTTTTAGCTTTTGTTGTTTGGGTCAAATTTTCGGCCACGGGCCGGATGATCTGGACTCTGGTCTGGATGATCCGGCCATGCAGTGTTGCAGGGCACAATTTTGACTGTAACTTTTGCATACGACTTCAGATTAGGACGATTTTTATATCAAAATTGTCCGTTTCGACGAGACGAAGAACTTTTCTGTTGAAGACTTTTTCATCCGAGGTCATATTAAATAGGTATCATGCTATTTTCTAATCTGATGTTAACACGAGTATCTTCGAAATTGTCATATCTTTTGCATTTGAGCTCCGTTTTGGTCCATCTTCATATTTATTTCGATCATTTTGAGGAGAGCCATCAAATGGTGACATGAACTCATAATTTTAACCTCATCCCATTATAGACTCAAGTCACTCTTTGCCATCATGCCATTTTTGAGCCTCAACACATGCCCCCTATTTTTCGGCAAAGGTAGCGTGCCGAAAAATAACTTGTACCGTGTTGGTTCTAAGAACGATGTCAACACTTCATGGCCACTTTGCATGTGCTTAGGGCGATAAATATATATCAGCCACTATTTGTTTGAATCCTTGATGCAAATTTGGGTGAAACCTTTTCAACTTCATTAACAATTCGATGATAAAGTTTCATAGATATGTATCTCAAGGTCATCCTCTGAACCATATTGTTCACCCTTTTGTTAGGAATTTGCAGATAATCAACAATAAACTTTCTCCAAACCTCACTTTTACCTGAATAAAAACAATATTAGTGGCCGAAGCGGTGGACTTCGGTTCGGCCTTACCTATGTTGACGAGACTAAGCATCGGCTATTGATAGAAATGCAACACACCATGATTAACATAGTAGCCGGATGCTTGCTGTGCCAACTCTTTTGAATTGTCATGTCTATAAATATGAACACTTTTATAGCAACCCAAGGTAAATTTTGCATCTAGACATACCTCAAGATAAACTCTAAGTGATTCGTCAAAATATTGATAACCCTTGGATATTTGTTGCACTACTCATAACGAATCACTGAAAGCCTCAATCTGTATAGCACCTGTAGCAACCAGGAGCTCCAAACCCAATAAAATTTCATATTCGGCTTTGATTATTGTGCAAAAATATTTTAAGTGGCATGAGGCTTCACAAAATAACACCATATGGAGATATATGAACAACACTGACACTGTGGCCATTGTTATGAATTTTAACCATCGGAAATAATATCCATAGTACTAGAAATACAAGGTTAATAACAATGAACATGCACCTTATTTTGATCTCCAAGTGAACTAAGGACAATGTTAGGATACTACACCGGCCATGCTTTGACATATTCTTAAGGCGATACATAAACATCGGCCATTACCATGAGGTCTGTGTAGAATTCACCCACCAAAGTATGTATAGCCGAAATAAACAAATGAAATAGCAATAAAATATTTTGGCCCCTTTGTCTTAGCAACAAAAATGTAACTAACCAAATGTATAGTGTTTTGGTAATACCCTCTCGTGATATAGAAAATTATGTTGCATCCATGGATCAAAATAAATTCATGGAGGGTAATTGATCATACGTAGGGATGAATTCCATGTCAAAGGCATCAATGGCACGGTTGAAGAAAATGGATGATGTGCTAACCGAAGATTTTGATGTTGTGATGCACGCCTTCGGCTTAATTGTTTGTTGCTTCCATCATTCTCTTTCTTCACTTTTGTACTTGTTGCAATAGAAGCATGCGCATCATTTTTGTTCGGAATTACCCTCTTGGGAACCCATGCCATGTTCTTCTTTCTCAGCACTTGTGCACTAAGATTTTGTAATTCCTTCTTTTTCCAATACGATAAGCAGAGTGGGCATGTCGGCTGTTATTTTGTTTCAACCAATGGCAACTCGTTTTGGGCCTTGTGCACCCTCAACCTCATTTCTTCAGATTTGACGCTCTGATTTTTATCAATTGATTGCTTCACTTCTTTGCCTTTTGTAGACAATGTCAACACTTTAATTGGCTCTTTATTATTTGAGATCAAATCTGAATTAGCACACTTACGACCTTCTCTTTTCACGCTGTAAACTTGCTTTACCACCTCTTTCTTCTTCCTTGAGCTCTGGACCGAATCCTTATGATTGAAACGGTCTTTGATGCGTGATTGTTCAAATGTTGATATTCTTGGAGCTGCATAGTATTGGTGAGATGGTCTAAAATAAGATGGAGAATGTTCCCTTGTATCATACCTGTCCCATGATGAATATGGATCTATATGAACATAGGGAGGCATCCACGGCCTTGGCATTGACGGCCAAAAATAAGGATATGAATATGCTGCATTAAAATTATCACTTTGCTAATACCGATCCTCATATTTGCGCCTTGGGGGTGATCTTGGTTTCTTTGCATGATTTGGCCGATAAGCATTCTTCTCTTCACTCTTCTTTTGATATTTATCCAATAGTTCAGCGAAGGTGATTTTTGATCTCTTACACTTGCGCTTATTTCAACCTTTGTTTTCTTTTGGTTTGCTTTCATCGATCATTGGATTTGCTTGCTGCCCCCCAGTCCTTGGCGTCTCCATTGTAGCTTCGATGTAATTTTTCCCCTCAAGATTATGTTCATTATGCTCTTCAAAAAATTCTTTACTTGAAAGCTCGATCCCATCACCTGCAATTTTTACCTTCTCTTTAAATGGATCGGCTTGAAGCAGCCGATGCAAAAATTTTCTGCCATTGGGACCAATCGGAATAGACTGGTCATCTCTTAGTGTTTCAACAAATTTCAATTGTCCTTTATCAATGGCCGATTTAACTATTTGACGAAACATATTGCAATCCTCAAAATTATGTTTGAACGAATGATGCAACCTACAATTCATTCGTCCTTGAATTGATGGCTTGACACGGTGATCAAGAATTCTTATGTAATTATTTTTCAGCAATAAATCAAATATTTGATCACACATGCTTGAATTGAAGGCAAACTTTTTATTTTCTAGCCGATCTTGCTGTGAGAACGGATTTGGAGTTAAACAAACGAATGATTCAGATTTTGTATCACCCCATTTGGCTATGAAATTTATTTTGCATTCTCTTACCGATGTCATTGGATAAGAAACTATACTTGCATCGGTTTGCTCAGAAGATTTTAACCTTGGCTTTAAATTTCTGAAACGAAATAGTTAGAACATACATGCCTCAATTGAGACCAACTGTAAGCCAAGTAAGAAATAAGCAAAGCTACCCAATTAGATTTGAACTTTAGATAAAGCAATGGGGAAAGCCTTGGCTGCAATAATTTTTCACTATCGGTCTTTCTAAATGGTGTAATGTGTTGACCGATATGCTTTGTGACAATCTGATTGCTAACAAATAAATTACCCTTCTTCATTGGTCTCTCAATATTTCTTACGAATTTTTTTCTAATATATGCATCAACAACTAAGTCATGACCAAATCTGAAAACAGGTAAATTAATTGCTAGACATACCTCTTCAAATATGTTGGGAGAGCGTGATGGTGGTGTGATTTCAAGAATATCTTGCTCCGCCTTCGGATATCTCCCCAACGCCTTGTCACCATCTTTTTCTTGATTTCGTGCATCATTAGTTTGAAGATATTTGTCCACCAAACTTTCTTCAGCTACTTGTTCTTGTTCTTGAAGCTCATCAATTTCTATGACACGAAACTCATAGGGCAGGAAGTAGGTTCCATTAACGTCAGAAAAATCAAGTACGGCTGTCTTGCTATACTTCCCATGCCCTTTCTCAACAATGTTTGCCTCTTTGGATTTGATGGATTCAGAATATATACTACTTGATTCGGCTTTTTCAACCGAAGCACTTTTAGTTTCCGAATCATCATTCTTTTCACCGGTTATATCAATTGGCAAGGCTTCTTTTCTTTGAGCTAATTCCCTATCAATTCTCTCTTGGCGAAGTACTTGCACCCTATCGCGCAAAGCTTTAACTCCCCTCTTAATTTCAGCCCGCTCCAGATTAGTTTGCCCCCAATGCTTTTAGGATCTTTCGGCAATGAATTGTTAGTGTTACTGAAATTTTGCAATTGTGTAGTGGGTGTATAATATGCTGTGGTACTAGGTGGAGGTGTATGCACTTATGTATAACCATATGCTCTCTCACCAATACTACCAATTGATGAAGATTCATCTTCCTGCAAAACTCTAGCCTTTATTGCAGCATAATCAGGAAACAACCCCTTTTCATATTGTTCAAGGCAAAGAGCATTAATTCTCTTGTTTTGTGCCAAGCTCTTTTTTAATGCAGCCACAATCGCTTCTGGAAGGGATTGCTCCGCAATACTTTCAGATTCTTTTGGTAATGATTCATGAGTGTTGTCGAAATTCTTGAACTGCCTAGAGTATGCATTATATGCTACAGGATTTGATGACGGCACATGTGTTCCTGTAAATTTTTCACTTGTTCGGCTATGACCATGAAGATGCGGGGCCGAATTATGAACATCTAAAGTTGCATACGGTGCTGAAAATTTACTAACATGAGGTGTAGCATATGATGGTTGAGAGTAACTCGCCGAATAGCTAGTAGTAGCATGGCCAATTCTCCTATCCATCGGCAAGGTTGGATTCACATATTGCAAATTAGTTGCCAATGAATAAAAGGGTGAAACACTTTCTTGTATGCTATTGGAAATTTTAACATGAGGTGTTTCAAATTGATTAACCAAACCCATCATGTTGTTCATCAGCATATGGATTTGTGGGGTTGCCGATGTATGGGAGTTTGGATACATATGTTGTACGTTGCTAAAATCATAAGAATTTGAAGCAAGAAGATTATTTTGCATCGACCCTTGCACATAATTAGATGCATAATTGATAAAACTAGGGCTATCCGATACATTATGCTCATTAGGTGATCCAGCAACAACATATGGATTATTTGCATCTACAAAGGGGAATTGGGTATTCATATTACCTTTGTAGATTGCAGCAACTTGATGACGATCTCTTCGTAGCTAGAACGGGCTGGAGACCGTTCAAAGCTTCATCCCTAGCGGAGTCGCCAAAAAGTGTGTTCGCACACGAACACGTCACCGTGTACCTCCAACGCCGAGGGTGATGCACCGCAGCTCGCGTCGAAGGAGACCCGTCCGGAAGCGCGGTACGCAAGCAATCCGGCGGGCGCTTTTGAACACCCGAAACCCCACGCGCCCGGGAGGGACCCCGTCTGGATGCGCGTCAGCTATGGGCTGCCCTAGGTCGACCTGATCGCCCCTAGGGCCTTGAGGTTCGCCGCCCTGCAACAAGAACAACAGACGAAGAACGAGGAAGAAGAAGAACTAGGGTTAAGTAGAAAAGATAAAAGATAAAAAGTGGTAGATGGATTGATCGATTGTGTGTTGTTGTTCAATCGGTCGTCACCTCTCGTCTATATAAGAGGTGTATGGACTTCCCGTACAAGAAAAGGATTTGCCTTGTCGTCCAAATCATCAAAATCTAGCCAAATTTGGACTTCTCACGACTTCCGGCCCGGATGTCTGGCTCTAGGCCCGGATGATCCGGCCTAGCCCAGTTTTCTGACAGCAGCTTACTGTTTTGGCTCTAGAATCCTCATACGACCTCGGCTTTGGACGTTTTTACATTAAAATCAACCGCCTCGACGAGACGCATGACTTTCATGTTGAACACTTTTCGATTTGAGGCCATCTTGATGGTGTTTCGGGCCGTTTTCTAAAGTCTGCAGCAGAAAAACTTGTCTGGACGTCTGGACGATTGCCCGGATTGTCCGGCCTTTACCCGGATCATCCGGGACTTGACCCAGATCATCCGGGACTTGACCCAGATCATCCGGCTTCAACTTTTAGCTACTGTTGTTTGGGTCAAATTTTCGGCCACCGGCCGGATGATCTGGACCCCGGTCCGGATCATCCGGCCATGCAGTGCTGCAGCGCATAGTTTTGGCTGTAACTTTTGCATACGACCTTAGAGTAAGACGATTTTTATATCAAAAATTGTCCATTTCGATGAGAAGAAGAACTTTGTTGTTGAAGACTTTTTCATCCAAGGTCATCTTAAATAGGTATCATGCTATTTTCTAATCTGATGTTAACACGGGTATCTCCGAAATTGTCATATCTTTTGCACTTGAGCTCCGTTTTGGTCCATCTTCATATTTATTTCGATCATCTTGAAGAGGGCCATCAAATGGTGACATGAACCCATAATTTTAACCTCATCCCATTATAGACTCAAGTCACTCTTTGCGATCATGCCATTTTTGAGCGTCAACACTACTTTTATTATATTGATTGTGGATGGGGTACATAATGCAATGATCTACCTCGGGATCGTATAGATGAGTTCTAAGCACTGAGACCTTGACGTCCTCCCTATAGAATAAAATCCCTCGACTTATATAGGCACTAGAGGTATCTAGGGTTTACACATGGTCGGTTATAATCTAGGGATAAGCATGCCAATCATTCAAATATGCCTTGATGTGTACGCCAAGTCTTCAGAGAACTTCATCTTGATCATGCCAAGGGCAAGGCATGCGGTCCCCATTCTTCAGTTATTGGTGGGTTCTTGGCCCGACCACGAATGGCGAGCCGACGTGGTGTGCACCCGCCAGTCCAGGACACCGTCAGTATCCCCTGAACTAGTCTTCAAGCCGAGGGCATCCAACATCTTCTTCAGGGCAACTTCATAATTTTCAAGTCTACGCTTCGTAGGCGAGTTCTATCTTCCACATCGGCTGCCTATTTCGAGGATATTCTCGGCTCCGAGATCTTCTTGGCCTTCTTCTAGATTGCCGCCATGTGCTGATTTACTCAAGGTATCCGGGGTTATCTTTTAGCAAGGCCCTTTTCAACACAACTTATTATACAATAGGACCGAAGTATCCCTTAGCTTAGCTGTGAAGGTTTGTAACAAGAGGCAGGACGACCGGGTCAAACCCTGACGGCTTTTTCGGCCGAAAACCAAAGCGTCACCACCAATGGCAAGGTCAGACCATCTCGTCAATAGACATTATTTGGTGTGGCATGGAATAATGCCTTAATATCCATGGACATATACTACAGAATGTGTTGGGAAACGGTGCCTTCATTTTGAGGTGAAGCGACTCCGGTCTTTGACTGACCTATAAAAAAGGGAAACGGTGAATTGATTCCTGATACGTCTCCAACGTATATATAATTTTTGATTGTTCCATGCTATTATATTATCCATCTAGGATGTTTTATATGCATTTATATGCTATTTTATATGATTTTTGGGACTAACCTATTAACCCATAGCCCAGTGCTAGTTTCTGTTTTTTCCTTGTTTTTGAGTATCACAGAAAAGGAAAACCAAACGGAGTCCAATTGACCTGAAATTTCACGGAGATTATTTTTGGACCAGAAGAAGCCCACAGAGTATTGGAGATGGGCCAGAAGAGTCCCGAGGCACCCACGAGAGTGGGGGGAGCGCCATACCCCCTGGGCGCGCCCCCCTACCTCGTGGCCGCCTCAGAGACCCCCCTGACTTGTTCCTGACGCCAAAACCTCTTATATATACAGAAACCCCCAGAACATAGCCTAGGTCGGGAGTTCCGCCGCCGCAAGCCTCTGTGGCCACCAAAAACCAATCGGGACCCTGTTCTGGCACCCTGCCGGAGGGGGGATCCCTCACCGGTGGCCATCTTCATCATCCCGGCGCTCTCCATGACGAGGAGGGAGTAGTTCACCCACGGGGCTGAGGGTACGTACCAGTAGCTATGTGTTTGATCTCTCTCTCTCTCTCGTGTTCTTGATTTGGCACGATCTTGATGTATCGCGAGCTTTGCTACTATAGTTGGATCTTATGATGTTTCTCCCCCTCTACTCTCTTGTAATGGATTGAGTTTTCCCTTTGAAGTTATATTATCGGATTGAGTCTTTAAGGATTTGAGAACACTTGATGTATGTCTTGCATGTGCTTATCTGTGGTGACAATGGGATATTCACGTGATCTACTTGATGTATGTTTTGGTGATCAACTTGCGGGTTCAGTGACCTTGTGAACTTATGCATAGGGGTTGGCACACGTTTTCGTCTTGACTCTCCGGTAGAAACTTTGGGGCACTCTTTGAAGTTCTTTGTGTTGGTTGAATAGATGAATCTGAGACATTGGAGTATCTAGGTGACATTAGGGTTTTGGTTGATTTGTGTCTTAAGCTATTATTCTAGTACGAACTCTGTGATAGATCGAACGGAAAGAATAGCTTCATGTTATTTTACTATAGACTCTTGAATAGATCGATCAGAAAGAATAACTTTGAGGTGGTTTCGTACCCTACAATAATCTCTTTGTTTGTTCTCCGCTATTAGTGACTTTGGAGTGACTCTTTGTTGCATATTGAGGGATAGTTATATGATCCAATTATTTTATTATTGTTGAGAGAACTTGCACTAGTGAAAGTATGAACCCTAGGCCTTGTTTCAACGCATTGCAATACCGTTTGTGCTCACTTTTATCGTTATTTACCTTGCTGTTTTTATATTTTCAGATTATAAAACCTATATCTACCATCCATATTGCACTTGTATCACCATCTCTTCGCCGAACTAGCGCACCTATACAATTTACCATTGTATTGGGTGTGTTGGGGACACAAGAGACTCTTTGTTATTTGGTTGCAGGGTTGCTTGAGAGAGACCTTCTTCAACCTACGCCTCCCACGGATTGATAAACCTTAGGTCATCCACTTGAGGGAAATTTGCTACTGTCCTACAAACCTCTGCACTTGGAGGCTCAACAATGTCTACAAGAAGAAGGTTGCGTAATAGACATCAAGCAATTTCTGGCGCCGTTGTTGGGGAGGTGAGTGCTTGAAGGTATATCATTAGATCTTGCAATCGAATCTTTTTGTTTCTTGTTTTATCACTACTTTAGTCTCTAAAATAAAACTACAAAAAAATGTAATTGAGGGTGCCTCATATGCTTCATCTTTTTGATGTTTTTCATGAAAATAAGGATTCCGATAATTGTGCCAAAGTGTTAGAAGAAGAATGCATTAGAATGTTTGGCACTAATTATTTTAATGATGAGCATGATTGCAATGTTGTTAGTATGAATTCCTTGAATATCTATGGTACTAATGATGATTGCACTAGTCATGATGAAAATGTCTCTTATAAGCATGTCAATTTTTGTGGAGTGCATGGAGTTTGCAAGTACACACCAAATAGGGAAGATAGATTTTGCAAGAGGCATAACTATTTAGAAACTAAATGGTTGCAAGAGAGGCTAAATGCTTGTGCTGAAAATTTAAAATTTCTTTGCCATCCTTGTGAACTTTGCAATGAACGTGATCATTTAAATCTCCAATGCAAATTGTTTCATGATCGAATCGTGTCCAAAAATTGTGATGACTTGATTTCCCTTGCACACCATAATGAACTTAGTTTGCTTGTGGGTTATGAAGAAATGAAACGTATAACTAAGGATCTTCCAGAATTTATCCTTGATAAAGTTCTTGATTTTGATCTAGAGGAAATTTATATGTATTGCGCGGTGAATTGCATTGAAAATCCTTATATTTCCAATTACATAAAGATAAGAAAACAAATATAAGATGACGAGAATACTAATGAAAGGGAAGCTACTTCCCAATATCCTCCTATTATTTCTTATGATGAATCACGTAACGAGGAGGAGCCTTCTATTCAACCAATCTCATTAATAAGGAGCTCCATAAAGAGGATTAAACCCACACATAATGTGAAGAAGAAAAAGAAAAGACAGAGAAGCAAAGGTAAAAAGGTATCCCTCCCAAATGATGTTGCTCCTATTACTCATTGTGATGATGATAATTGCTATACTATTGGTGCTATCCATACTATTAATGATGAGAGTGATTATGCTTATGATATGAAAAGGCCCAAGCTTGGGGATGCTATGTTTGATGAGGATGACATGTTTGAGAATTTATTTGCTGCAATTAATGTTTGTCCCAAGCTTGGGGATGCTATGTTTTATGAAGATGATATGTTTAACCTCCCAAGTTGTGATATGCAAATTTATTATGATGATAGCATGCCTCCTATTTATGATGGTTATATTGATGAAAGTGGGTTTGGAAGAGTGTAAACTTTAGGAAGTAATGATCCCATTATTTTGGAGGGTGTTGAATCTTATTGTGACAATTATGAAAGTGGATTTGGAGAGGTCATGACTTTATTTAGTAATGATTCCACTATCTTGGAAGAGGTTTCAATTGATTATGATGAGAACAAAGTTGCTACTTATATGATTATTGTGATGACACTTATGCTATAAAAAGTGGTGATGATTATATTAAAACTTGTCATGATTATGATTACCCTTTTCTAAACATTACTCTTTTAATGTGGAAAGAATTTATAGTATTCGAGTTTCTTATGATACTCCCATTATTCTAAATGAGAAGAATTTTGCTTATGTGGAGAGTAGTAAATTTTATATGCTTGTAGGTCATGAAAAGAATGCTTTATGTGATGGTTATATTGTTGAATTCATTCATGATGCTATTGAAAATTATTATGCGGGAGGAACATATGCTTGTAGGAATTGCAATAATATCAAGTTTCCTCTCTATGTGCTTAAAGTTTTGAAGTTATGCTTGGTTTGCCTTCCTATGCTAGTTGATTATTGTTCCCATAAGTTGTTTGCTCACAAAATCCCTATGCATAGGAAGTGGGTTATACTTAAATGTGATAGTCATATTCTTCATGATGCTCTCTTTATGTTTAAATTCTTATCTTTTATGTGAGCATCATTGAATCATCATGCCTAGCTAGGGGCGTTAAACGTTAGCGCTTGTTGGGAGGCAACCCAATTTTATTTTTGTTCTTTGCTTTTTGCTCCTGTTTAGTAATAAGTAGTTCATATAGCCTCTGTTTATATGTGGTTTTATGTTTTAATTAGTGTTTGTGCCAAGTAGAACCTTTGGGAAGACTTGGGTGAAGTCTATGCGATCTTGCTGTAAAAAACAGAAACTTTTGCGCTCATGAGATTAGCTGCCATTTTTTACTAGAGAGTGATTTTAGGTTGATTCTTTTTGAAGAGGATTAATAGAGAAATTCCTCAGGTCCACCAATTTATTTCAGAATCTTTGGATTTAAAGAAGTATTCGAATGATACAGATTACTACAGACTGTTCTGTTTTTGACAGATTCTGTTTTCTATGTGTTCTTTGCTTATTTTGATGAATCTATGAGTAGTATCGGAGGGTTTGAAACATAGAAAAGTTGGAATACAGTAGATATTACACCACTATGAATTTATAATGAGTTCAAAACAGTACCTAAGTGGTGATTTGTTTTCTTATACTAACGGAGCTTACGAGTTTTCTGTTGTGAAGTTTTCAAGTTTTGGGTAAAGATTCGATGGACTATGGAATAAGGAGTGACAAGAGCCTAAGCTTGGGGATGCCCAAGGCACCACAAGGTAATATTCAAGGACAACCAAGAGCCTAAGCTTGGGGATGCCCCGGATGGCATCCCCTCTTTCGTCTTCGTTCATCGGTAACTTTACTTGGAGCTATATTTTTATTCACCACATGATATGTGTTTTGCTTGGAGCGTCATTTTATTTTATTTAGTTTTGCTTGCTGTTTGAATAATATCCCAAGATATGAAATTCTTAAATGTCAGAGAGTCTTCACATAGTTACATAATTATTCGACTACTCATTGATCTTCACTTATATCTTTTGGAGTAGTTTGTCATTTGCTCTAGTGCTTCACTTATATCTTCTTAGAGCATGGCGGTAGTTTTATTTTGAAGAAATTGTTGAACTCTCATGCTTCACTTATATTATTTTGTGAGTCTTTATAACAGCATGGTAATTTGCTTTGATTATGAAACTAGTCCTAATATGATAGGCATCCAAGAGGGATATAATAAAAAATTTCATATAGAGTGCATTGAATACTATGAGAAGTTTGATACTTGATAATTGTTTTGAGATATAAAGATGGTGATATTAGAGTCGTGCTAGTTGGTAATTGTGAAATTGAGAAATACTTATGTTGAGGTTTGCAAGTCCTGTAGCATGCACGTACGGTAACCGTTGTGTGACAAATTTGAAGCATGAGGTGTTCTTTGATTGCCTTCCTTATGAGTGGCGGTCGGGGACAAGCGATGGTCTTTTCCTACCAATCTATCCCCCTAGGAGCATGCGCATAGTGCTTGGTTTTGATGACTTGTAGATTTTTGCAATAATTATGTGAGTTCTTTATGACTAATGTTGAGTCCAAGGATTATACGCATTCTCACCCTTCCATTATTGCTAGCCTCTTCGGTACCGTGCATTGCCATTTCTCACCTCGAGAGTTGGTGCAAACTTCGCCGGTGCATCCAAACCCCATGATATGATACGCTCTATCACACATAAACCTCCTTATATCTTCCTCAAAACAGACACCATACCTACCTATTATGGCATTCCCATAGCCATTCCGAGATATATTGCCATGCAACTTTCCACCGTTTCATTTATTATGACACGCTTCATCATTGTCATATTGCCTTGCATGATCATGTAGTTGACATCGTATTTGTGGCAAAGCCACCATGCATAATTTTTCATACATGTCACTCTTGTTTCATTGCCCATCCCGGTACACCGCCGGAGGCACTCATATAGAGTCATATTTTGTTCTAGTATCGAGTTGTAATCATTGAGTTGTAAATAAATAAGAAGTGTGATGATCATCATTAATAGAGCATTGTCCCATGAAAAAAAGAAAAAAAAGAAAGGCCAAATAAAAAAAAGAAAAAAATAAAGGCCAAATAAAAAAGGCCCAAAAAAAAGAAAAGAAAAGAAGGGACAATGCTACTATCCTTTTTCCACACTTGTGCTTCAAAGTAGCACCATGATCTTCATGATAGATAGTCTCTTATTTAGTCAGTTTCATATACTAGTGGGAATTTTTCATTATAGAACTTGGCTTGTATATTCCAACAATGGGCTTCCTCAAATGCCCTAGGTCTTCGTGAGCAAGCAAGTTGGATGCACACCCACTTAGTTTCTTTTGTCGAGCTTTCATACATTTATAGCTCTAGTGCATCCGTTGCATGGCAATCCCTACTCCTTGCATTGACATCAATTGATGGGCATATCCATAGCCTGTTGATTAGCCGCGTCGATGTGAGACTTTCTCCTTTTTTGTCTTCTCCACACAACCTCCATCATCATATTCTATTCCACCTATAGTGCTATGTCCATGGCTCGCGCTCATGTATTGCGTGAAAGTTGAAAAAGTTTGAGAATACAAAAGTATGAAACAATTGCTTGGCTCTTCATCGGGGTTGTGCATGATGAGAGCATTTTGTGTGACGAAAATGAAGCATGGCCCAACTATATGATTTTGTAGGGATGAGCTTTCTTTGGCTATGTTATTTTGAGAAGACATAAATTGCTTGGTTAGTATGCTTGTAGTATTATTATTTTTATGTCAATATTAAACTTTTGGCTAGAATCTTCCTGATCTGAACATTCATGCCACAATAAAGAGAATTACATTGAAAATTATGCTAGGTAGCATTCCACATCAAAAATTCTGTTTTTATCATTTACCTACTCGAGGACGAGCAGGAATGAAGCTTGGGGATGCTTGATACTTCTCCAACGTATCTATAATTTTTGATTGTTCCATGCTATTATATTATCCATCTAGGATGTTTTATATGCATTTATATGCTATTTTATATGATTTTTGTGACTAACCTATTAACCCAGAGCCCAGTGCCAATTTCTGTTTTTTCCTTGTTTTTGAGTATCGCAGAAAAGGAAAACCAAACGGAGTCCAATTGACCTGAAATTTCACGGAGATTATTTTTGAACCAGAAGAAGCCCACGGAGTATCGGAGATGGGCCAGAAGAGTCCCGAGGCACCCATGAGGGTGGGGGCGCGCCATACCCCCCTGGGCACGCCCCTACCTCGTGGCCGCCTTGGAGACCCCGCTGACTTGTTACCGATGCCAAAACCTCTTATATACATACAGAAACCCCCAGAACATGACCTAGATCGGGAGTTCCGCCGCCGCAAGCCTCCGTAGGCACCAAAAACCAATCGGGACCTTGTTCTGGCACCCTGCCGGAGGGGGATCCCTCACCGGTGGCCATCTTCATCATCCCGGCGTTCTCCATGACGAGGAGGGAGTAGTTCACCCTCGGGGCTGAGGGTATGTACCAGTAGCTATGTGTTTGATCTCTCTCTCTCTCTCTCTCTCTCTCTCTCTCTCTCGTGTTCTTGATTTGGCACGATCTTGATGTATCGCGAGCTTTGCTACTATAGTTGGATCTTATGATGTTTCTCCCCCTCTACTCTCTTGTAATGGATTGAGTTTTCCCTTTGAAGTTATCTTATCAGATTGAGTCTTTAAGGATTTGAGAACACTTGATGTATGTCTTGCATGTGCTTATCTGTGGTGACAATGGGATATTCACGTGATCTACTTGATGTATGTTTTGGTGATCAACTTGCGGGTTCAGTGACCTTGTGAACTTATGCACAGGGGTTGGCACACGTTTTCGTCTTGACTCTCCGGTAGAAACTTTGGGGCACTCTTTGAAGTTTTTTGTGTTGGTTGAATAGATGAATCTGAGATTGTGTGATGCATATCGTATAATCATACCCACGGATACTTGAGGTGACATTGGAGTATCTAGGTGACATTAGGGTTTTGGTTGATTTGTGTCTTAAGGTGTTATTCTAGTACGAACTCTATGATAGATCGAACAGAAAGAATTGCTTCGTGTTATGTTACTACGGACTCTTGAATAGATCGATCAGAAAGAATAACTTTGAGGTGGTTTCGTACCCTGCAATAATCTCTTTGTTTGTTCTCCGCTATTAGTGACTTTGGAGTGACTCTTTGTTGCATGTTGAGGGATAGTTATATGATCCAATTATGTTATTATTGTTGAGAGAACTTGCACTAGTGAAAGTATGAACCCTAGGCCTTGTTTCAACGCATTGCAATACCGTTTGTGCTCACTTTTATCGTTATTTACCTTGCTGTTTTTATATTTTCAGATTATAAAACCTATATCTACCATCCATATTGCACTTGCATCACCATCTCTTCGCCGAACTAGCGCACCTATACAATTTACCATTGTATTGGGTGTGTTGGGGACACAAGAGACTCTTCGTTATTTGGTTGCAGGGTTGCTTGAGAGAGACCTTCTTCAACCTACGCCTCCCACGGATTGATAAACCTTAGGTCATCCACTTGAGGGAAATTTGCTACTGTCCTACAAACCTCTGCACTTGGAGACCCAACAACGTCTACAAGAAGAAGGTTGCATAGTAGACATCAATTCCACCTAGGCTCCCATTCCCTGCTCCAACGCCAACAACCTCATGCAAGCCAAGGGCTCTGAGATCTGTTTTGAGCTCCGCCTCTTCCCTTCTTCTGTTGGGAAACGTTACATGGAAAATAAAACAATTTCTATACACACGCAAGATCTATCCATGGAGATGCATAGCTACAAGAGGGGGAGAGCATCTTCATATCCTTGAAGATCACAAAGCGGAAGCGTTTATCAACGCGGTTGATGTAGTTATACACCTTCACGGTTCGTCTCGTTCAAGTACCGAACGTACGGCACCTCCGCGTTCAGCACACATTCAGCTCGATGACATCCTCACCTTGATCCAGCAATAGGGGCGCAGTAGTAGATAAGTTCCGGTGGCATGACGGCGTGGTGACGGTGTTGGTGAAGAACAATCTCCGCAGGGCTTCGCCAAGCACAATAGAAATTATGACGGAGGATAAACTAGAGGGACGGGGTTGCCGGCACACGGCTTGGTGATTCTTGATGTGTTCTGATAACCCACAAGTATAGGGGATCAATTGTAGCCTCTTTCGATAAGTAAGAGTGTCGAACCCAACGAGGAGCTAAAGGTAGAACAAATATTCCCTCAAGTTCTATCGACCACCGATACAACTCTACACACGCTTAACGTTCACTTTACCTAGAACACGTATGAAACTAGAAGTACTTTGTAGGTGTTGTTGGATAAGTTTGCAAGATAATAAAGAGCACGTAAATAAAAACCAGGGGCTGTTTAGATAAAGAAACAATAAAGTTAGTATAGCGAGTGTGGAAAAGTGGTGGTAGGAGTTGCAAAATTGTCCCTAAGCAATTGACTACTTTACTAGACCGATAGCAAGTTTTATGTGGGAGAGGACACTGCTAGCATGTCATCCCTGACTTGGAATTCTATGCACTTATGATTGGAACTATTAGCAAGAATCCGCAAATACTAACATTCATTAAGGTAAAACCCAACCATAGCATTAAGATATATTGGTCCCCCTTCAATCCTATATGCATCAATTTCTATGCTAGGTTGAAGCTTCTGTCACTCTTTCCCTCGAATACATAGTCCTATCAACATACAAGTAACCCTATGGTGTGATCCACGCGCGCGCTCATATGATGGGCACCAAAGGACAGCAACATAACCACAAGAAAATTAAACCAATCATAGCAATTTACCAATTACCGATAGGACAACGAAAATCTACTCAGACATCATAGGATGGCAACACATCATTGGATAATAATATGAAGCATAAAGCACCATGTTCAAGTAGAGGGTACAGCGTGTTGCGGGAGAGTGGACCGCTGTAGATAGATGGGGGAAGGTGATGAAGATGTTGGTGAAGATGACAGAGGTGTTGGTGTATATTGCGGTGACGATGATGGCCCCGACGGCGTTCCGGCGCCACCGGGAGAGAGGGGGAGAGAGCCCCCCTTCTTCTTCTTCTTCTTCTTCTTCCTTGACCTTCCCACTAGATGGGAGAAGGGTTTCCCCTCCGGTCCTTGGCTTCCATGGCGGTGGAGGGGCGGGAGCCCCAACGAGATTGGATATCTCTCTGTTTCCTTCTATTTCTGCGCTCCCTAATTCTGCCCTTTCACCATTTCTTAAATTCCCGGAGATCCGTAACTCCGATTGGTTCTTCTTCCCAAAAATCACATATATTCCAAAAAAAATCTCTGTAATCTTTTATCCCATTTGGACTCCGTTTGATATGGATTTTCTACAAAACAAAAAACATGCAACAAACAAGAACTGGCACTGGGCAATGGATCAATATGTTAGTCCCGAAAATAGTATAAAAAGTTGCCAAAAGTATATGAAAGTTGTATAATATTGGCATGGAACAATCAAAAATTATAGATAAGATGGAGACGTATCAGCATCCCCAAGCTTAATTCCTGCTCGTCCTCGAGTAGGTAAATGATGAAAAAGATAACTTTTGATGTGGAATGCTACCTAGCATAATCTTGATCACATAATCTAATCATGGCATGAATATCAAGATACGAGTGATTCAAAACAATAGTCTATCATTTGACATTAAGACAATAGTAATTCAAGCATACTAATAAAGCAATCATGTCTCTTCAAAATAACATGGCCAAAGAAAGTTATCCCTACAAAATCATATGGTCTGTCTATGCTCCATCTTCACCACACAAAATATTTAAATCATGCACAACCCCGATGACAAGCCAAGCAATTGTTTCATACTTTTGACGTTCTCAAACCTTTTCAACTTTCATGCAATACATGAGCGTGAGCCATGGACATAGCACTATAGGTGGAATAGAATATGATGGTGGAGGTTGTGTGGAGAAGACAAAAAGGAGAAAGTCTCACATCGACGCTGCTAATCAACGGGCTATGGAGATGCCCATCAATTGATGTCAATGTGAGGAGTAGGGATTGCCATGCAACGGATGCACTAGAGCTATAAGTGTATGAAAGCTCAAACTGAAACTAAGTGGGTGTGCATCCAACTTGCTTGCTCATGAAGACCTAGGGCATTTGAGGAAGCCCATCATTGGAATATACAAGGCAAGTTCTATAATGAAAATTCCCACTAGTATATGAAAGTGATAACTCAAGAGACTCTCTATATGAAGAACATGGTGCTACTATGAAGCAGAAGTGTGGTAAAAGGATAGTAACATTGTCCCTTCTCTCTTTTCTCTCATTTTTTCTCCTTTTTAAGGCTTCTTTGGACTCTCTCTTTTTTGGGGGCTTCTTTGGCCACTTTTATTTTGAAAACCTCACATGGGACAATGTTCTAATAATGATGATCATCACACTTTTATTTACTTACAACTCAATACTAGCAAAAAGGCCCGTGCATTGCAATAGGAGAAAAAAATAGCACATGCTCTTAATTTACAAAAATGGTCTATAATCTAAGAATTTTAGCTACGGTCCAAACAAAGATGGTCTTAGCCTACAAAAGCGTAGTTCAAGATTCCACAGGTATATTATTTTCAACACGACTTGCATAGAGATTTAATTTATACAAAGAAACAGGCAAGTGATCATGCATTTATTCATGTCATGTGTGAAATGGGGTATTGTTACAGGCCGGTAAAGGGAAACGACAAAAACAGACGATGACACATTAGCACACTATGGAGACATGTGTGCATCATGGGTCGTTTTCAGTTTAAGCATCTCCAACTTAGGGTAACTTTTGAACACTTTTTTTCACATGCATATTTCTTAAATACATAAAGATTTGTTAAAAAGATACATGATTTTTTAAGCATAAAGACAATTTTTTTCTAGAAAAGAACATTTTTGTATGATCTCCTGTGGACGCACGTACTTGCGTTTATATTTCATCACTATTTCTTGCCATACATGTGATAGGTATTGGTCCTTATTTCATCATTATTTATATCTTCTTGTCAAACATGTCTTTTGTTTTTTTGTCGTGCATGCCTCCTTTTTACTTTTTGCCATGCATGTCATCTCTTTCTTCTTATATATAGGTGAATAACGCAATATCTCATCTTTTTCAGATCTCCTCTGCATTTTCTCTTTTATTTCTTTTATAGCGGACATCTCATCTTTATTGGGTCCTTCTTTTATTTCTTGTCATGCATGTCCTTATATATTTGGTTTCTCTAGCAAATTTACTTCAATTTCGTGTCCAATCCAGATCTTGCTGAGGTGTTCATCCCCAATCCCGAATCACTATCGGTATGAAAGAAAGATGGATAATGCATTATTGATTAAGATTGCACCCTAGATATTTTTTTTAAATTATTAACACGTAAAATACCACCATATTCAGATTCTACGTATTTTTCTAATTAAAATGCATATATAACATGTTAAATTTGAAGTTACAATTTAGAAGATATGGATATTTTAAAAAACATTTAATATGTATTGCGGGTTTAATGTCAGAAACATTGGGGGGTTTTCTATAAAATAGCCTGACGGACTAAGAATACCTATTTCTTTTATTAGTAGGTATAGAGGTATAGATTACAACTCAATACTAGAACAAAGATATGACTCTATATGAATGCCTCCGACGGTGTACCGGGATGTGCAATGATCTAGCGTAGCAATGAAATCAAAAAACGGACAAGCCATGAAAACATCATGCTAGCTATCTTACGATCATGCAAAGCAATATGACAATAAATGCTCAAGTCATGTATATGATGATGATGGAAGTTGCATGGCAATATATCTCGGAATGGCTATGGAAATGCCATGATAGGTAGGTATGGTGGCTGTTTTGAGGAAGATATAAGGAGGCTTATGTGTGATAGAGCGTATCGTATCACGGGGTTCGGATGCACCGGCGAAGTTTGCACCAACTCTCGAGGTGAGAAAGGGTAATGCACGACACTGAAGAGGCTAGCAATGATGGAAGGGTGAGAGTGCGTATAATCCATGGACTCTACATTAGTCATAAAGAACTCACATACTTACTGCAAAAATCTACTAGTCATTGAAACAAAGTACTACGCGCATGCTCCTAGGGGGATAGATTGGTAGGAAAAGACCATCGCTCGTCCCCGACCGCCACTCATAAGGAAGACAATCAATAAATACCTCATGCTCCAACTTCGTTACATAACGGTTCACCATACGTGCATGCTACGGAAATCACAAACTTCAACACAAGTATTTCTACAACCCACAACTACCCACTAGCATGACTCTAATATCACCATGTTTATATCGCAAAACTATTACAAGGAATCAAACGTATCATATTCAGTGATCTACAAGTTTTATGTAGGATTTTATGACTAACCATGTGAATGACCAATTCCTGTCATCTCTCTAAATAGATATAAGTGAAGCAAGAGAGTTTAATTATTTCTACAAAATATATGCCCACGCTCTAACAAATATAAGTGAAGCAAAAGATCATTCTACAAATGGCGGTTTTCTATGTGTAGGGAAACAGGCAATCCATACTTCAAATGATATAAGTGAAGCACATGAAGCATTCTATAAAGCCATACTCAAAAGATATAAGTGAAGTGTAATGAGCATTCTATAAATCAACCATGGACTATCTCATACTAGCATGGTACATCAAATAGAAGTGAAAACTAAATGCAAAAGACGCTCCAAGATTTGCACATATCACATGAACGAAACGAAACCGAAAACATACCGATTCTTGTTGAAGAAAGATGGGATGCCTTCCAGGGCATCCCCAAGCTTAGACGCTTGAGTCTCCTTGAATAATTACTTGGGGTGCCTTGGGCATCCCCAAGCTTAGACGCTTGAGTCTCCTTGAATAATTACTTGGGGTGCCTTGGGCATCCCCAAGCTTGAGCTCTTGCCTCTCCTCCTTCTCCTCATATCGAGACCTCCTCGATCTTTGATCACTTCATCCACACAAAACTCGACAAAAAGCTCGGTAAGATCTGTTAGTATAATAAAGCAAATCACTACTCTAAGCACTGTTGCAAACCAATTCATAATTTGTTTTTGCATTGTAGCTACTGTAATATAACTTTTCCATGGCTTAATCCACTGATAGAAATCGATAGTTTCATCAAAACAAGCAAACAATGCATCTAAAACAGAATCTGTCTTAAAAAGGACAATCTGTAGTAATCTGAACATTCACCATATTTCTGGTACTCCAAAAATTCTGAAAAAAGTTAGGAAAAACCAACAATTTTCATAGAAAGACATTGCAAATTTTTTTAGAACCGTTTGACGTTCCAGTAAAAAATGTAAAATCACGTACTACAGCCAAAGTTTCTATTTTGCGCCGCACAAACCAACAAGCAATGTAAACATCTTAAAGGCAAATCTTGGAAAATTATTTTTATAATACAATGGAATTGTACAAGGGGATAATTATTTTTGTTGACAAGTTTCTGTAATCAAGATTCACAAAGTTTCCGTGAGCATGAACAAAGTTCAAGGAGCTCCCGCACTTCAACAATGCTTGTCTCTCTCACTTTCACTTCCCTTTTTGAAAAGTTTTGGGTTCCCCTCTTTATTTTTTAAACTTTATAAAAGCACACAACAGAAATAAATGACTCTCTAAAACTTCCGGGTTGTCTCCCTGGTAGCGCTTTCTTTAAAGCAATTAAGCTAGGCATATAGTGCTCAAGTAATGGATCCACCCGGATCCCAAGGTATATCAAAGCCAATTTCAATTAACAATGATTTGAAATTTAGTAGTGAGCAGAAAGTAACATAAATCATGTAATGAAAAAGTCTAACTCTCTTCCTATGCATCGACATGTCATAAAAAAACAATTCATGCACACAAAGTAAATGCGAATACATAGCATAAGCAGTTTCTTGCAATTTTATCATGTGGGAAACATGGAGAGGCGGAGATGTAGTTCCTATCTCATAATAATTGCAAGTAGGAGCAGCAAGCACATGCATATTATATCTATCAAAATCATCATGTGTAGTAGTAAAACGCAACCCATCAATACAATCCTTAATAAGGGCAAACTTCTCCGTGCAGTCGGGAGAATTCAAAAAGATAATAGGACTATCATGCGTGGGTGCAATAGCAAAAATTTCATGTTTAACATAAGGAACTATAGCAATTTCATCTCCATAAGCATAATTCATATTGGCATCTTGGCCACAAGCATAGCAAGCATCATCAAAAAGGGATATTTCAAAAGAATCAACGGGATCATAACAATCATCAGAGCATTCATCCTTCGATAAATTCGAAGGGAAATTAAACAATGTATGGGATAAAGAGTTACTGTCATTAGATGGTGGGAACGGGTGATCAATCTGCTCTCCCTCCTTTTGTTCTTCGCTCTCCTCCTCATCTTTTTCATCCAATGAGCTCACAATGTCATTAATTTCTTCTTCCATAGACTCCTGCAAAATATTAGTCTCTTCTTGGACAGCGGAGGAGTCCTTAATATATGGTTTAATATAAGGATTAGAAGCATAATTATCATAGCAATATTTAAGTATGGCCAAATTTTCAGATTTGTAGAGGGTAGTATCACACTCTTCAATAAAAGAAGCAATTTCACAAGTACCCCTAAAAGAAACAAATTCTTCAATTTGTTGAACATCATAGTAATTATAAACACCCTTAGTATACGAAGATACGATTCCATTATCACTAAACTCACATTGGTAAGGAAGGTGTTTCTTAGGGTCTTTAGAACAACAAGTACAATTATATATTTCACATAAATTCCAAGCATAACACTGCAAACGATGAATTTGATCCAGTAAAAGTTTTCCTTTTTCAGATATTCGGTGTCGCACATAACAAGCATGCTCATCTAAAGATTTGCCCTCAACTAAGCTAGTTGGCGTTTCAGCCCGACCACATAGGGATCAAAGATGATCCAAGTAAAAAGCTTCAGTAGTGTGATAGATTTTGAGTGGTTCTTCAACCATTGGTTTAGTAGTTACAACTAATTTTTTTGATATTTTGTGTTTCCTACCCATAACTAAAGGTAGAAAACAAGAGCAGGAAATTAAAACTACTTAGTGATAAAGCAAACAAGCACACACGAGAATATTTACCCCACTCTATAACTCCCCGGCAACGGCGCCAGAAAAAGGTCTTGATAACCCACAAGTATAGGGGATCAATTGTAGCCTCTTTCGATAAGTAAGAGTGTCGAACCCAATGAGGAGCTAAAGGTAGAACAAATATTCCCTCAAGTTCTATCGTCCACCGATACAACTCTACGCACGCTTAACGTTCGCTTTACCTAGAACACGTATGAAACTAGAAGTACTTTGTAGGTGTTGTTGGATAAGTTTGCAAGATAATAAATAGCGCGCAAATAAAAACTAGGGGCTGTTTAGATAAAGAAACAATAAAGTTAGTATAGTGAGTGTGGAAAAGTGGTGGTAGGAGTTGCAAAATTGTCCCTAAGCAATTGACTACTTTACTAGACCGATAGCAAGTTTTATGTGGGAGAGGCCACTGCTAGCATGTCATCCCTGACTTGGAATTCTATGCACTTACGATTGGAACTATTAGCAAGCATCTGCAACTACTAACATTCATTAAGGTAAAACCCAACCATAGCATTAAGATATATTGGTCCCCCTTCAATCCCGTATGCATCAATTTCTATGGTAGGTTGAAGCTTCTGTCACTCTTGACCTCCAATACATAGTCCTATCAACATACAACTAACCCTATGTGACGCCCGGGTAATTATGCTACAGTAATCCCCACTAATGTTGCCACGTCACCTCGGTTACTGTGGATAAACTTGCGTTAGTTCGAAACCGGTTTGAATTCAAATTTAAAACATAGGCAAACAACAAAAGTTTCCAAACTTTAAAACTAAAATGTTCGGAGTGAACTAAATAATTCATAAGTAATTATGGTGGAGGAACCACACTTTTATAAAAGGCATAAATACTCTAAAATGTTTTGAATAGTAGCAAAAACAATTAGTTGAATTCCTTTTACAATAAATAAAATATTAAACTATTTTATTTAGTTACCCAAATTAATGTGGCAGTAGTATGTATAAGCAATACCAATTTAGGAACCGTTGGTATATTTAGTTAATCTAAGAAAAAAGAAAACTACACGTAAAACAGAAAAGAAAATAAATAAAAACAAAACAGAAAAACAAAAAACCTAAAACTAACAAAAAGGAAAAAAAGGAGAGGAGCAAACCCCCCCACTGGGCCTCGGCCCAGCAGGCCATCGGCCCCCCAGACCGGCCCACTCGCCCCCTGCATAACCCCCCGCTCCCCACACGGCCGAACCCTAACCCCCACTCCCACTCGCCCCACTCCTCTCTCCCCCCTCCCCACGACCCCACGCCCGATCCAGATCGGGATCGTGGGGGCGAACCTCCCCACGGCGCTCGGGCCTGTCGCCTCGTCCTCGCCACCCAGCCGCCGAGCACCGCCACCCCTCGCCTTCTCCTCGACGGACCCCGCCGACGCCACCACCACCGTCGCCTCCATCTCGCCTCGTCTGCCGCCAAGCCGCCCACGCCGCGCGGGCGCCGCTCCGCCGCCGCCTCCTCATCTCCTCCCGCCGCCCGGCGTGCTCGACGCCGCCCCAGATCGCCACGCCCGTCGTCGGACCCCGCCGAACGCCTCGACTCCACCGCTCCCGCCGTCGCGTTCGCCTCGCACCGGGCCTCCTCGCAACGCTGGTGAGGAACCCCACCGGCCTCGTCCGCTCTCGCGCCGTTCCCCATTGCTCCGGTCGTCGTAGGCCGCCCCACCGCACGTGTTGCGCTCATCCCTCCGTAGTCGCGTCCATGCCCACGCACCGGCCATCCCGTGCGTGCCCCGGGGGTCCCCAGCCCGTGCTCCCCGCGCGACACACCCCCTGCTCCCGTGCGCCATCAAGTGCATCTCCGCACGCGGCCGAGGCGGCTCCCGCCCTGCTCCATCTGGCCGGACCCGCCGTCGAGCCTTGCTTGCCTCCTGCCGCTGCTGGCGTCGGCGGCAGCCTCGGCCGTCGCTCCTTTACTGGTCGTGCCCTCGCCCCCTTCTGGGCGGGTGCCCGATTGGCCCGCCCCGCTTTGCACCCAGTGCCCGCTAAGGCCTCTGGCCAATGACACGCGGGGTCCACCCGAAAACGAAAATTAATTAAGTGAAAAGATATACAAATTAAAATAATTAGTTAATTAATTAACCAAATAAATTAATTAATCTAATTAATCTTGTTAATTAACCTGTTAAGTACCTAATTAGTCTAACTAAAACTGTTAGTTAACTAGGCAGACAATGACAGGCCCCCCCCCAACTTCTGTTGACCAGTCAAACTTGGACTGGTCAACTGGGACCGCCTGGACCCACATGTCAGCCTCTGGTACAATTCTGTGTACGCAGAGCTGGGTGCACCTAGCATTTAGCTATTTAATTTCGAATTAAATTAAATTCAGAAAATCTAGAAAATGATTAAATCTTTATAAATTAGTATTAAATAAACCGTAACTCGGATGGAAAAACTTTGTACATGAAAGTTGCTCAGAACGACGAGGCGAATCCGGATACGCAGTCCGTTCATCCGCCACACACCCCTAACCTATCGAACCTGCAAACTTTCCTCTCCGGTTCATCTGTCTGACAGACGTCCGGAACCGGGAAAACTTTCCCAGATGTTTTCCCCCTTCGCCGGTATCGCCTAGCGCTGCGTTAGAACACGTCTAGCTCTGTCGGTTGTCCTGTCATGCACTTGCCTGCTATGTATTTACTGTTTCTTCCCCTTCTTCTCTCCGGTAGACCCCGAGACCGATGCGGATGTCCTCGTGATCGACTACGCCACCGACGACCCTCTCTCTTGCCGAGCAACCAGGCAAGCCCCCTTGATCACCGGATATCGCCTACTCTTCTATATCCGCTTGCATTAGAGTAGTGTAGCATGTTCTTTTCGATTACTCCTATCTTCTTTGCATAGCATGTCCTTGTTATACATTGTTACCTTACCGCAATCCTATATGCTTAGTATAGGTTGCTAGTACTTTCATCTGTGGCCCTACACCCTTGTCCGTCTCGCGTGCTATACTATCGGGCCGTGATCACCGGGAGGTGATCACGGGTATATATCAGTATACCTTACCCTATTACATTACCGTGGTACTGTTCGAGATGGGGCTGAAAGGACGGGTGGCTCCATCCCGTAGAGGTGGGCCTGGGTTCCCGACGGCCCCGATTGTTACTTTATGGCGGAGCGACAGGGCAGGTTGAGCCGCCTAGGAGAGAGGTGGGCCTGGCCCTGTTCGGCGTTCAGCGGTTACTTAACACGCTTAACGAGGTCTTGGTATTTGATCTGAGTTGGCTACGAGCTTATACGCACTAACCATCTACGCGGGAGTAGTTATGGGTATCCCGTCGTGGTATCACCAAGCACTTCAGACGTCGGCTGACGGAGCGGCGCGCCGGATTGGACTGGAACGCTGCTTGGCTAGGTGCGCTTCCGCCGCCCCATAACGTCTTGGTGTGCTCGAGGCGATGGGCCCAGACCCCTGCACGCTTAGGTTTAGACCGGCGTGTTGGCCTCTCTGTTGTGCCTAGGTGGGGCTGCGACGTGTTGATCTTCCGCGGCGGGCATGACCCCGGAAAGTATGTCCGCCAATTGGGATCAAGCGTCTGGGTAAGATGGTGCACCCTGCGCAGGAAGTTAATCTATTGAATAGCCGTGATCTTGATAACAGGACGACTTGGAGTTGTACCTTGAGCTTATGACAACTAGAACCGGATACTTGATAAAACACACCTTCCAAGTGCGGATACAACCGGTGGTCGCTCTCGCCAGGATATGAGCGGGGATCGCCGGTAGGATTATTGCTATATGATGTTACTTGGAGGACTTCCGTTGTCCTCTTACATCATTGCAAGACCGGTGTCCGAAGCGTAGTCTTCGTTAAGACTAGCTATCCCCTCTTATTCGGCATTCGCAGATTCAGTCCATCGATATGGCCTTTACACATATATCCATGCATATGTAGTGTAGCTCCTTGCTTGCAGTACTTTGGATGAGTACTCACGGTTGCCTTGTTCCCCTTTTCCCCTACCTCTACTCGATTGCTGCAACAGACGATGGAGCCAGGAGCGGACGCCACCGTCGATGGCGACTACTACTACTGGAGGTGCCTACTACTACGTGCAGCCACGACGGCGACCGGGAGTGACCTAGGAGGATCCAGGCGGAGGCCTGCTCCTCTTCGATATGTATCCCAGTTTGTGCTAGCCATCTTATGGCACCTTGTTTAACTTATGTCTGTACTCAGATATTGTTGCTTCCGCTGACTCGTCTATGATCGAGCACTTGTATTCGAGCCCTCGAGGCCCCTGGCTTGTATTATGATGCTTGTATGACTTATTTTATTTGTAGAGTTGTGTTGTGGTATCTTCCCGTGAGTCCCTGATCTTGATCGTACACATTTGCGTGCATGATTAGTGTACGATTAAATCGGGGGCGTCACACCCTATGGTGTGATCCACGCGCGCGCTCATATGATGGGCACCAAAGGACAGCAACATAACCACAAGCAAATTAAACCAATCATAGCAATTCCCCAATTACCGATAGGACAACGAAAATCTACTCAGACATCATAGGATGGCAACACATCATTGGATAATAATACGAAGCATAAAGCACCATGTTCAAGTAGAGGGTACAACGGGTTGTGGGAGAGTGGACCGCTGTAGATAGACGGGGGAAGGTGATGAAGATATTGGTGAAGATGACGGAGGTGTTGGTGTAGATTGCGGTGACGATGATGGCCCCGGCGGCGTTCCGGCGCCACCGGGAGAGAGGGGGAGAGAGCCCCCCTTCTTCTTCTTCTTCCTTGACCTTCCCCCTAGATGGGAGAAGGGTTTCCCCTCTGGTCCTTGACTTCCATGGCGGTGGAGGGGCAGGAGCCCCTCCGATATTGGATCTCTTTCTGTTTCCTTCTGTTTCTGTGGTCCCTGATTCTGCCCTTTCACCGTTTCTTAAATTTTCGGAGATCCGTAACTCCGATTGGCTGAAATTTGAACATGATTTCTATCTAGATATTGGCTTTCTTGCAGCGAAAGAAGGGCACCAACCGCCCTACGGGGTGGCCACGAGGGTCAGGGGCGCCCCCACCCCCTGGGGCGCACCCCCTGCCTCGTGGCCCCTTCGGGCATCGTCTCGTGTTGATTCTTCTTCCCAAAAATCACATATATTCCAAATAAAATCTCCGTAAGTTTTTATCCCGTTTGGACTCAGTTTGATATGGATTTTCTGCGAAAGAAAAAATATGCAACAAACAGGAACTGGCACTGGGCACTGGATCATTATGCTAGTCCCAAAAATAGTATAAAAAGTTGCCAAAAGTATATGAAAGTTGTAAAATATTGGCATGGAACAATAAAAAATTATAGATACGACAGAGACATATCATGTTCCAGGTGTTAGCCCTGTCCCTCTATTTATATGTTGATCCCTGGGGTCATAACTTCGAGAAAGAGCCTCCTCAAAGTCGGTTTTGCCCGCAAGGAAGCGTCCTTCTCGAACTTCCCGGACCAAACGCCACAATCCTTGGCGTCTGGCCCAGACGTCATGGGACTCGGTGTCTGGCCCAGACAACATGGGCCTCGGCTTCTGGCCCAGGGCCAAACGCCAGGGTCTCCGGCGTTTGGACCCTTGGCTTCCACAAAACTCCTTTTGCACCGACTTAAAGCCTCGTGGGCCTTACCCCTTGGCCTAACCATATCATCCTATATATCAATCTTTACCTCCGGACCATTCCGGAGCTCCTCGTCATGTCCGTGATCTCATCCAGGACTCCGAACAACATTCGGTCACCAACATACATAACTCATACTCCCTCCGTTCCTAAATATAAGGTGTATTAGTTTTTCAAGAAGTCAACTGTTGCCTATGTTTGACCAAGTTTACAGCAAAATATATAAAGATTTAGAATACTAAATATATAAAATGTAAAAATATAGTTCATGATGAATCTAGTGATAATGATTTGGTATTCTAGATATAGATATTTTTGTCTGTAAACTTGGTCAAACTTAGAGAAGTTTGACTTTTTGAAAAAATAATACACCTTATATTGAGGAACGGAGGGAGTATAATACTATATCGTCAACGAATGTTAAGCTTGCGGATCCTACGGGTTCGAGAACTATGTAGATATGACCGAGACACCTCTCCGGTCAATAACCAATAGCGGAACATGGATGCCCATATTGGTTCCTACATATTCTATGAAGATCTTTATCGGTCGAACCTTATGACAATATACGTATTTCCCTTTGTCTGTCGGTATGTTACTTGCCTGAGATTCGATCATCGGTATCTCCATACCTAGTTCAACCTCGTTACTGGCAAGTATCTTTACTCGTTTCGTAATACATCATGTTGCAACTAACTCATTAGTCACTTTGCTTGCAAGGCTTCTTATGATGTGTATTACCGAGAGGGCCCAGAGATACCTCTCCGATACTCAGAGTGACAAATCCTAATCTCGATCTATGCCAACTCAACAAACACCTTCGGAGATACCTGTAGAGCATCTTTATGATCACCCAGTTAAGCTGTGACCTTTGATAGCACACAAGGTGTTCCTCCGGTATCCGAGAGTTGCATAATCTCATAGTCGAAGGAATATGTATTTGACCTGAAGAAAGTAATAGCAATAAACTGAACGATCAATATGCTAAGCTAACGGATGGGTCTTGTCCATCACATCATTCTCCTAATGTTGTGATCCCGTTATCAAATGGCAACACATGTCCATGGTTAGGAAACCTTAACCATATTTGGTCAATGAGCTAGTCTAGTAGAGGCTTACTAGGGACACATTATTTGTTTATGTATTCACACATGTATTTAAGTTTCCGATCAATACAATTCTAGCATGAATAATAAACCTTTATCATGAATAAGGAAATATAGTAATAATCATTTTATTATTGCCTCTAGGGCTTATTTCCATTAGTATCCCACTTGCACTAGAGTCAATAATCTAGTTCACATTGCCATGTGATTAATACCCATACTTCACATCACCATTTGACTAATACCCAAAGAGTTGACTGATGTCTGCTAGAACTACGTCGGTATTTCCCCAAAGAGGAAGGGATGATTGAAGGAAATATGCCCTAGAGACAATAATAAAGTTGTTATTTATATTTCCTTATATCATGATAAATGTTTATTATTCATGCTAGAATTTTATTAACCGGAAACTTAGTACATGTGTGGATACATAGACAAACAAAGTGTCCCTAGTATGCCTCTACTTGACTAGCTCGTTAATCAAAGATGGTTAAGTTTCCTAGCCATGGACATGTGTTGTCATTTGATAAACGGGATCACATCATTAGAGAATGATGTGATGGACAAGACCCATCTGTTAACTTAGCGCTATGATCGTTTAGTTTATTGCTATTGCTTTCTTCATGACTTATACATGTTCCTATAACTATGAGATTATGCAACTCCCGAATACCGGAGGAACACTTAGTGTGCTATCAAACGTCACAACGTAACTGGTTGATTGTAAAGTTGCTCTACAGGTGTCTCCGATGGTGTTTGTTGAGTTGGCATAGATAGAGATTAGGATTTGTCACTCCGTATATAGGAGAGGTATCTCTGGGCCCTCTCGGTAATGCACATCACTATAAGCCTTGCAAGAAATGTGACTAATGAGTTAGTTATGGGATGATGCATTACAAAACGAGTAAAGAGACTTGCCGGTAACGAGATTGAACTAGGTATGAGGATACTGACGATCGAATCTCGGGCAAGTAACATACCAGTGACAAAGGGAACAACGTATGTTGTTTTGCGGTTTGACCGATAAAGATCTTCGTGGAATATGTAGGAGCCAATATGAGCATCCAGGTTCCGCTACTGGTTATTGACCAGAGATGTGTCTCGATCATGTCTACATAGTTCTCGAACCCGTAGGGTCCGCATGCTTAACGTTCGATGACGATTTGTATTATGAGTTATGTGATTTGATGACCGAAGTTTGTTTGGAGTCTCGGTTGAGATCACGGACATGATGAGGAGTCTCGAAATGGTCGAGACATAAAGATTGATATATTGGACGATGTTATTCGGACATCGGATGAGTTCCGAGAGGTACCAGATAAATATTGGAGTGCCGGAGGGTTATCGGAACCCCCCGGGGGAACTAATGGGCCTTGATGGGCCTTAGTGAGAAGAGAGGAAGGGCCACAAGGGGTTGGCCGCGCCCCCTCCCCCTGAGTTCGAATTGGACTAGGGGAAGGGGGCGGCGCCCCCTTTCATTCCCTTCCCCCTCTTCCTTCCTTCTTCCCCCTTCCTCTAGGTGGAATCCTAGTTTGACTACGCCCAGTCCTTGTTGAAGGTTAAAACAGCACACTTGACAAAAAATCATTGTGGTTTTGATGGTAGGTAATAACGGTTCTTGCTAGAAGCCCGTAGCAGCCACGTAAAACTTGCAACAACAAAGTAGAGGATGTCTAACTTGTTTTTGCAGGGCTTGCTGTGATGTGATATGGTCAAGACGTGATGATATATAAATTTTTGTATGAGATTATCATGTTTTGTAAAAGTTATCGGCAAGTGGCAGGAGCCTTATGGTTGTCGCTTTATTGTATGAAATGCAATCGGCATGTAATTTCTTTACTTGATCACTAAGCAGTAGCTATAGTTGTAGAAGCAATAGTTGGTGAGACGACAATGATGCTACGATGGAGATCAAGGTGTCAAGCCGGTGACTATGGTGATCATGACGGTGCTTTGGAGATGGAGATCAAAGGCACAAGATGATGATGGCCATATCATATCACTTATTTTGATTGCATGTGATGTTTATCCTTTATGCATCTTATTTTGCTTAGTACGACGGTAGCATTATAAGATGATCTCTCACTAAATTTCAAGGTACAAGTGTTCTCCCTGAGTATGCACCGTTGCTACAGTTCATCGTGCCGGGACACCACATGATGATCGGGTGTGATAAGCTCTACGTTCACATACAACGGGTGCAAGCCAGTTTTGCACACGCAGAATACTCGGGTTAAACTTGACGAGCCTAGCATATTTTTTGCTAGCCTTCATTTTGCACTAAGTATGACCTCTACTCGTGCTTCCAAAATCCTTTAAACCAGTTTTGCGACATGAGTCCACTATATCTATCTATATGCGGTATTATTTTGCCGTTCTAAGCAAATTTTCATGTGCCATCTCTAATTTTCAAAATAAACTTCTCTTTTGTGTGTTTGTTTCGCTCGCGGAACGGTAACGGGTGGCTAATATTTTCCATGTTGAATGTGTTATTCTCAAGATGAGTGTTTATTCACTTGCCATTGCACGAGAGTAAGGCAAAGATTTTAGGGATGCCCAGTCCCGAAATGCAAAAATGAATTTACTTTATGTTGTCAAATAATAAACTCCTTGGAAAGTGTTGGTATGGAGGGCAACCGTGGATACGACTAGCCATGGAAAGTGAAAGTATGGTGGAAAAAGGAATAAACTTTATTTTCTATTTGGGAACCACCTATGGCATATCTAGCATGGAAAGTGTTCAGAACTCTAAGTCGTTTTCGTTGGTGGGATGGATACAGCTCCCAAAATGTTTTTATCCCTATTTTTTCGCTTTGAGCTCTGGCACCTCTACAAATCCGTACTTCCCTCTGCGAAGGGCCTTTCTTTTACTTTATGCAATTTTTATTTTGAATATTGAGTCTCCATCTTCTCTTACAAAAGCACAAACTAAGAGGCAATATGATCATGCTTAAGTATTGGGTATAGCTAATATTCGAGTGTGTTTCATGAATGGATCAATGTTTGAGCATGATGGGCTAGGGATAACTTATTTTAGCGTTGATATTTTGAAAGACATGGTTGCTTGTTGGTATGCTTGAGTATCTAAATTATTGTGTCAAAACTAGACTATTGCTTTGAATCACATAAAAGTCCGAATGTCCATGCTATAAAGAAAAAATATGATATGACTTGATAAACAACACTCCACATCAAAAGTTCTGTTTTTATCACTTACCTACTCGAGGATGAGTAGGAGTTAAGCTTGGGGATGTTGATACGTCTCCAACGTATTTATAATTTTTTTATGCTCCATAGTGTTTTATTATCAATTTTGGATGTTTTATAATCATTTTATAGTCATTTTATATCATTCTTTGGTACTAACCTATTGACATAGTGCCAAGTGCCAGTTGCTGTTTTTTCCATGTTTTTTACATCGCAGGAAATCAATATCAGACGGAGTCCAAATGCAACGAAACTTCACGATGATTTTTTATGGACCAAAAGGAAGAAGTTGGGCCTGGTTGCACTGGGAGTCCGAGGAGGACAACCCACCAGGCGCGCCAGAGGGCAGGCGATACTGGTGGGTTGTGCCCACCTCGGTGCCCCCCATATCACACCTTTGCTCTATAAATACCCCAAAAATCCGAGAACCCTAGAGTCGACAAAATATCATTCAGCCGCCATAGAGTCCAGAACCACCAGATCCAATCTAGACACCATCTCGGATGGGGTTCACCACCTCCATTGGTGCCTCTCCGATGATGCGTGAGTAGTTCTTTGTAGACCTTCGGATCCGTAGTTAGTAGCTAGATGGCTTTCTCTCTCTTGCTGAATTCTCAATACAATAGTCTCTTGGAGATCCATATGATGTAACTCTTTTGTGGTGTGTTTGTTGGGATCTGATGAACTTTGAGTTTATTTGATCAGTTATATCTTTTTATATCCATGAAAGTTATTTGAGTTTCTTTGATCTCTTATATGCATGATCTCTTATAGCCTCGTATTTCTTCTCCGATATTTGGGTTTTGTTTGGCCAACTTGATCTATTTATCTTGCAATGGGAAGAGGTGCTCGGTAGTGGGTTAGATCTTACGGTGCTTGATCCCAGTGACAGAAAGGGAACCGACACGTATGTATTGTTGCTAATAAGGATAAAAAGACGAGATCTATATCTACGCAATAGATAAACGGATCTTGTCTACATCATGTCATCGTTCTTATTGCATTACTCCATTTTTCCATGAACTTAATACACTAGTTGCATGCTGGATAGCGATCGATGTGTGGAGTAATAGTAGTAGATGCAGGCAGGAGTCGGTCTACTAATCTTGGACGTGTTGCCTATGTAATGATCATTGCCTGGATATCGTCATAATTATTTTAGGTTCTATCAATTTCCCAACAGTAATTTGTTTACCCACCGTTTGCTATCTTTCTCGAGAGAAGCCACTAGTGAAACCTACGGCCCCCGGGTCTTCTTTCTCATATATTTGCTTGCGATCTACTTTTCCTTTGCATTTTTATTCAGATCTATTAAACAAAAAATACAAAAATACTTTGCTGCACTTTATTCTATTTGCAATCTATTATTTCAATCTACTACAATTTTCTAGCATCGTTACCCGAAAGGGATTGACAACCCCTTTAACAAGTCGGGTTGCGAGGTGTTGTTATTTGTGTGCAGTTGCTGTTTACGTTGTGTTGCTTGGTTCTCCTACTGGTTCAATAACCTTGGTTTCTTCACTGAGGGAAATACCTACCGTCGCTGTGCTGCATCATCCCTTCCTCTTTGGGGAAATACCGACGTAGTCCTAGCAGACAGGAGCTTTTCTAGCGCTATAGTTGAGAGAGTAATCAAAAGGAATTTCTGGCGCCGTTGCCGGGGAGGATCTTCAACATATACCAGGTTCCTAATCACAAATCTCATCTCCTCGCAATTTACATTATTTGCCATTTGCCTCTCATTTTTCTCTCCCCCACTTCACAAAAAATTGACGTTTTTATTCGCCCTCCTTTTCGTTCGCCTTTTTCTCGTCAGATCTTTTGCTTGCTTGTGTCGCCATGTGCCTTCTATATGCTTGCATCTTCGCTTGCTAAAAATCTATTGATACGGATCTGTAGGATCGAAAGTATGTCTAGAGGGGGGCGATTAGACTACTTGACCAAATAAAAATCTAGCCTTTTCCCAATTTTAGTTCTTGGCAGATTTTAGCAACTTTAGAACAAGTCAAGCAATCTTAACACAATTCAAGCAAGCATGCAAAGAGTATATGAGCAGCAGAAAGTAAAGCATGCAACTTGCAAGAATGTAAAGGGAATGGTTTGGAGGGTTCAAACGCAATTGGAGCACAGATGTTTTTGTCGTGGTTCCGATAGGTGGTGCTATCGTACATCCACGTTGATGGAGACTTCAACCCACGAAGGGTAACGGTTGCGCGAGTCCACGGAGGGCTCCACCCACGAAGGGTCCACGAAGAAGCAACCTTGTCTATCCCACCATGGCCGTCGCCCACGAAGGACTTGCCTCACTAGCGGTAGATCTTCACGAAGTAGGCGATCTCCTTGCCCTTACAAACTCCTTGGTTCAACTCCACAATCTTGTCGAAGGCTCCCAAGTGACACCTAGCCAATCTAGGAGACATCACTCTCCAAGAAGTAACAAATGGTGTGTTGATGATGAACTCCTTGCTCTTGTGCTTCAAATGATAGTCTCCCCAACACTCAACTCTCTCTCACAAGATTTGGATTTGGTGGCAAGAAGATTTGAGTGGAAAGCAACTTGGGGAAGGCTAGAGATCAAGATTCATATGGTAGGAATGGAATATCTTGGCCTCAACACAAGTGTAGGTGGTTCTCTCTCAGAAAATGTGTATTGTAAGTGGTTCATTCTGATGGCTCTCTCCACGAATGAAGAGGAGGTGGAGGGGTATATATAGCCTCCACACAAAATCTAATCGTTACACACAACTTACCAATCTCGGTGGGACCAAATTGAAAAACTCGGTCGGACCGATTCAGCAAATCTAGTGACCGTTAGGATTTTCGATGGGACCGACATGCAACTCGGTAGGACCGATATGGTTAGGATTAGGGCATAACGTAATCTCGGTGAGACCGATTACACAAACTCGGTGAGACCGATTTTGGTAATAAGCTAACCAGAGAGTTGGTCAGGTAAACTCGGTGGGACCGATTCACTCATTTCGGTGAGACCGAAATGTTACAAAAGGGAAACAGAGAGTTTACATTGCAATCTCGGTGGGTCCGATCGCTCATCTCGGTAGGACCGAAATGTTACGAAGGGAAACAGAGATATTACAATCCCATCTCGGTGAGACCAAGATCCCTATCGGTGAGACCGATTTGCCTAGGGTTTGTGACAGTGGCTATGACATCTGAACTCGGTGGCGCCGGATGGAAAGAATCGGTGGGGCTGAGTTTGACTTTTGGTTTAGGTCATATGTGGATGTGAGAAAGTAGTTGATGGCTTTGGAGCATATCACTAGGCATTTTGAGCAAGTAAGCCATTAAGCAACACCTCATCCCTCCTTGATAGTATTGGCTTTTCCTATAGACTCAATGTGATCTTGGATCACTAAAATATAAAATGTAGAGTCTTGAGCTTGAGCCAATCCCTTTGTCCTTAGCATTTTGAGGGGTCCACTTTTCTCATCCATGCCATGCCAATCATTGAGCTTTCCTGAAATATCAGTCTCGAAATAGTGTTAGCCCAATGAGCTATATGTTGTTAGGAATTACCAAAACCACCTAGGGATAGTTGCACTTTCAATCTCCCCCTTTTTGGTAATTGATGACAACATATAGATCAAAGCTTCGACAAATGATAATAAGAGTGAAAAAAATTGTCGCTTTGAGAAGTATGTGAAAAGCAAGAGCTCCCCCTAAATTTGTGCATAGTTTAAGATTTGCTTTAGACTGCAAATGCACAATGAGTTAGGATCATGGGTTACTCTTCCATGTCACATACATCTTGGTGGAGCGCTCAAAATGATAATAAATAAATACATGCACTCATCACCAAGCAAAGTGAATGATCATATGGGAGATAAAAGGATAAAGTCATCCAACAATCATTAAGGTAGCATATGATCAAACACATGACAATCCAAGTATCTCACAAACGCATAAATGTAACATCCCAAAATTCTAAATTTTGGAATGTTATATTAAATAAATAACTATGCTTGTTGTCTGATTGTTTGTTTGATTGATTGAGTGAAATTGAGTGGAATTTGAAACTTTTGAAAGTTGAATGAGAGGAATGAAATGACTTTCCCAAACTTTCCCTCGCCTTTTGGATCCCAATGAATTCAAGTTCATTCCAACACCAAACCCTAGAGTGAAGATGACATGACTTCTTCCATTTGGAATGAAAAGGGTTTTGGAAAAATTTGAATTTCAACTGAAAATATTTCAAATTCAAAGCTTTATGCAACTCTATGATTTTCATGAGAGAAGATAAAATGACTTCTTCAATTATATGAAATATGAGTTGGTGGTTAGAAAGAATCAAATTGAAAAGTCATCTGAAAGTATCTTGAAAACCCTTTTTAAATCTGAGTTTCATTTGAATTTGGAAAAAAATAAATTTTTATAAAGTTTGGATTTTGCCTCTGGAAAAATGTTCAAATGATAGGGAATATTCCCCTGATCATTTTGATATATATATGTCCTATATAAAATATTTATATTTTATATTTTATAACTCTGTTTTTATTTAAAAAAAAAAATAAACTAGAAAAAGAAAAAATGCCCAGGCACCAGCCAGGCCGACTGGCCCAGCCAAGACTGGCAGCCCCCTCACCACGCCGGCCGGCCCAGGCCTGCCTTGACCGCCCAATGAGCCAGCCCATCCCCCCTCGCGCGAATCCTCCCGATCGGTCGCCCGCGCTCACACCCTCTCTCTCCTCACCGACGCCTGACCCCACCTCGTCCCTTCCCCGCCCACGCCGCCCCACGCCGGAAACCACCGCACACAAGACCACGGAGACCCCGGATCCTCCCGATCCTCCCGATTCGCTTCCAAGCACGCCGACGCCCGCCCTATAAATGCCCCCCTCACCCCATTCCCCCCTCGCGGACCTCTCCCTCTCCCAAGGCCTCGCCGAGCCCGAGAGCGCCCGCCGCCGTTGCCACCGTCCCGACCCACCCGGCCACCCAGCTCGCCTGACCCCACCCCGGACTCCCTCGCCGCGCTACACCCGCCGGAGACCTCCGCCGACGCCCCCGACCACCGGAGTCGCCGGAACCATCGCCGCCCGAGCCTCCGTCGCCGTCGCGGACCGGTAACTCGCCGGATTTCACCCCCGCCGTCCGATCCCGATTCTACGGCGTAGATTAGAAACCCCCGAAGGGGTATGCTCTTTTAAATAAAACCGGGTTTTATTCCGGTTAGTTCCGGTTTAGGTTAGTTAGGTTTTTTTTATTAGACCGGCCCGATTCGTTTAACCCTAGGGCCCGTTTTAGTTAAGTTACGCTCAGTGCGTTAGTTAGGCCCATTAGGCCATTTTTCTTTATTTTCGTTTTTCTGTTTTAACAGAATAGTTCCAGATTTGAAAAATTCATATCTTTTAATCTACTTAATATTTTTAGGTGATTCTTTTTTTGTTGGTTTGCAAATTCTTTATAGTTTCTGTAGAAAATATAATTAGCTATGTTAAAATTATTTAGAATTGCTTTATTTTAATTTTAGTCAGAATAGTAAATCTGCTATAAAAGGAGTTAGGAAAATTATTTTTAAATGATTCTTTTTGTCCCAACTTTGTTTTGACATTGCCTAACCATAGGAATTAATTTGGGCATTTTAGGATTTATAAAAAAAATAGTTTCAAGCAGAATCATGTTATTCTTAATTAATTAACTAGCTACTGTTTTCCTATTATTTTAATTAGCAAATGAATTTATTTTTCATGAGAGATAGATTATTCTAGGTTAGTTTCTGCCACTTTAGAGCATGAACTTTTATTTATAATAAATAAAACTTTTATTTTATTTTTCTTAATAGAATTTGAATTAGGCCTAATAGGAGTTTTATAATAGCTTTTAAATTGATTCTTTTTGCTCCTAGTTGCATAGTGCATCCTTTTCTGTTAAGTTAGCATAAAACCATGATTAGGTTATATTAAGAAAGTTTTGTTATGTAAAACTATTTTTTTACTTGTTGCTTTGATGTAGGAAAGCTTTGATTGGTTTTCTTCGAATTTTTCTTTGGGTTTTGATTCGTTTGTTTTGGTGTGTTATGTGACTATGCTATTGTGTTAAGTGATCATATGCTATGTGCTTATTATGGTTATTGTTTGCCTCGGTAGAATTTCCGGAGTGCGAAGCTTGCTACCACGAGTCCCTAGTTTTCGAAGATCGTCAGCAAGGCAAGTTCACTTTGACCATGTTTTTCATACCTATGTGTTTTATTGCATCTAGTGTCATCTTCGCAACAATCCCTCCAATAGTGATATTGAATCCTTGTAGTTGAGTAGTATGCATGAGGTAAGAACCCATCACCCTGTTACCAAGCCCGGGACGTTATTTATTTTAATGCTACGCTATAGTAGACGGGGTTGGTATGAGTGCTCGAGAGTGGTGTGAAGAAGGAGGACTCTACGTCAATGACGACAACTCCATGATGGCATCTGCAAGGACTGCATTTTCAAGGCCTCAAGACTTCAAGACTCAAGACAAGAATTCAATACACACTCTTGGGTGAAGGATGGTTGTGGGCACCTGGAGAAACCAAGTGGTTGGCGGGATGCATGGAGAAGCGCCATGACATCTTGGAAAGCTTCACCCAGACTCAAAGAGACGGAAGAATACTTCATGCCCGGAAGCTTACTGTGCAACCGCAAGTTATTATGGGCTCTGGCTTGGTTGACCTTAGTGGTGACTCTGGCTGGGACGGTGCTAGCAGATGTAGAACTACGGTAGGATTGGATGGGTACCGGACAGTGGTCAGAGGAACTCTTTGGAAGACCATGTTTCGGTCATCTTGTTCTCAAACACTCTGAAGTGCGAGAACGTAAAAGAGGATCGAATCTTGCGGGTAAAGTGTACAAACCTCTGCAGAGGGTTTAAACCTAATCGATTAGCCGTGTCCCCGGTTACGGACAATTTGAGCATCTGGACTTGGATCTATCTCGGAACTCTCAACACCGGATTGATAACTTAATTGTGGGCAACTTATGATGAATTTGGGCTATGAGACATCGGTTGGCGGAACCATGTCATGATAGAAAACTCTATAGTACAGACTTCATTTATTCCTTTGATGTAGGGAAAATAAAATCAGCTTTTACGCAAACAAAACTCGAATCTGAGCCACAAAGCCAAATTGCATATAGTATAGTTTTACCATCTGTTTATTCATGTTGTGATCTTGCGGTACATTCAATGTCTGACTACACGGCTGCAACGTATCATGTTGCAGGATTTTTCTTCGACGAGTAAGAGTTACGATCTGTGGTTACGGTCTACACTCAACCTGCCGATGGCGTTGATGGGACTCCATACCCGACTATTTGTTTCATTGTGACTTATGAGGTATATATCAGTTTTATGTTATTTATACATGTGATTGCACTTTGATATATACATTGATGTTGTGTGTGCCAAAGATCTTGATCGAGGATGGCATGAAACACGAGGCTTGACCGTCGAGGTTGGGTCGCTCTGAAATGGTATCGAGCACATGTTGATCAGAGGACGTGACCCTAGGAACCGGAAAAGCCCCTAGGACAGGATATCTCAAAAAACTTTATTTACAAAAAGACTCTTACTTCTCATCTTTTCTGATTTTATCAAATAGACCCTCTCACCACAAATAGTTAGAATATACCCTTTATCCTTGATCACCCGGAGGATCAACTGAAGACGCTCCAAGAAGGATTTGATATCGGAGAACTGATGACCCCTTCCGAGTAAAGAGGATTTCACCATGTATTAGAAGCTACAACAGTTGAAGACTCCGAAGATTTGAAGTTCCTGAAGAAATATTTGACTTCTAGAAGACCAAACCCCTGTTACACACTTACATTAGATGCGACGATTGGTGAGCTGCCATTTGTTTGATGTTTTCCGACAACCACAAAGTAAAACTTGTTTCTTCAAAAACTATTGTTTGTGTTGTGTGTATATCCCTCCCCACATCTCTCTCATCTCACCCTAAAACCCTTGAACCCCATAGATGATGAATGAAGTTGGACTGATATTCTCTGGATCAAGACTCAGCGGAGGCGAGCTATGGATCGAACATGGAAAATCACTTGGAGCAATTTGGTTTCAAGGAAGTATGAGGTCCAATCGCTCTTGAAGATTTTTAGAAAGTGCTGCAACCTGGTGGAAAATGCATCAAGCCATACAAGGATTTAGTGGAGCAAGAACTTGGGAGGAATTCAAGAAGACCCTGATGAGATCACGTCTCATCCGGAAGCATTATGATAACCCAAAGAAGAAACCTTGTGCCTGCAAGATTTGCGGAGAAATAGGACACACCCAGGAGGAACACAAGGATGGATGCCCTCATTGTGAGGAGAAACACCCAGCTGAGGAATGCCCAACTAGTCAGATGACTTGTTTCTTGTGTGAAGGAACCACCCACTACCCGACTCAGTGTCACATTTACCCCATGGTGCAACAAACTATTCAGGAGCAGGAAGAAGGAATGAAAGAAGCCCTCCGAGAAGTTATGAAAGAACCAGTGATGAATGAATATGTTGAAGACCTTGATGGAGAAGGCCTCAACAGATTTTACTCCAATGCCTGCTATACATGTGGAGAAGAAGGACATTTTTCACAGTATTGCACCAAGAAAAGAAAAGAGTATCTGGGATATTTCCCGACAACAGAAGTGAAGTTTGACCCTCGGGAAATAGAAGCTCTGATCATTTCAGAGAAATCCAGGAAGAGAAGGCAACCCGAGAACAACACAATTTTTGCAGAGAAGGACCTAAGTCATATCACTTGTTACAGGTGCAAGGATTTAGGCCATTACACTAGTAAATGTCCAGAAAAGAAGCCAAGAATCCAAGGAGCCTACATAATCACAAAGAAGCCCCGAGACATGTCGGAAGTCATTTGTTTTTGCTGCAAGGAAGCAGGACATTATGCCATTAAATGTCCCGACAAGATGAAAGCTGGAGTTGAGTAGTTGGAATTTTGATATGGATAATAAGAGTAGTAGAAATCAATTTCATTTTTTCATGAGTTCGATGAGTTGAGTTATGTACTCAGAGATTGTAATAGTTCATGACTCAATAAAGTTGTAATATCACATGCTGAAAGGCTTTAAGGAGTTGTTGTATTTTATCTTGGAAATTAACATTCTGGATGAACATGGAAGAAAGTGAGTTGTGATGCATAAACGGGAAATTGGAGATTGAGTTTGAAGTTTTATTTGGATGATATGAATATGTACCCCAGGAGATATGTACCTTATCCCGAGCACCATTTTTGCAGATGACGACCCTTTACGAGTCTTTCCTTAAAGGTCCGGAAACAATCATGACCCTGACAAGTGATCATGATTACCCGAAGATCCTGAAGGACATGATGAAGCATATTCACCTTGAAGGAGATGCAGTCTACAAAGGCTACCCCTTCATGCAAAGGGGAGTGGAACTTTGGTATGTGGAGGTACACCTCCACCATTTGAAAGGAGTTTGCCCAAAGATGACAGGGCAGTACTTTTTCATTTCACGTGTGCCACAAGCAACCTTCTTCGATGCTGTTCGTGAAGCAGCCATGGAAGCCATACGCTAGATCGGAGAAATACTTGAAGCAAGACTCCGTTATACTCAGGAATACCTAAGCGAAGTACATACAGAGATGATGGAGGTGAAGCTCAAGGCCACCACGATGAAACAGAAGATTGAAGATTTCAAGGCGCATGTCGCACAATTCCAATGGAACTGAAGAATCCTCAAGGAGGAAAAATGAATAAAGTTGGAAGTAATGTCTGACCATACCGAACCATGTGGGTGGCAGCATTTGTAATAAACCTTTTGGAATTTGGATTCACGAAAAAATGGTTAAGGATGTAATAAAAGATTGATATGAAAATAATGAGATTTATGGATAAACTAGTGCATTTTCTTTGGTGTCGTAGTACTCCGTAAAGCCACAGGATCAATGAAGAAAGAAATGTGTTATTCATGACGGTCCATAGAAGGAAGCTGGAAAAAATAAGTTGGAGTTTTGCTTTTGATATGATGGTATGAAGAAACAGAGTACTACTGGATTTAAAAGAGGTGTAATATGGAACAAGAGAGTTACTCCAAGGACGAGTTAAAGCTGCACTAGTGTTGAAGTGGGCCATAACCCACAGGCCCAGGATTTTGAAAAGGAACAGATGTAACCTTGATAAAAGAATAAATTTGGAAGAATCAGTGATCCAATCAACATAAGTTTCGTAGGAGGTTACGCAAAAACCTGAGAGTGGTGAAGTAACGATAGATGTTTTGTTCAGCTTGCAGAATCAATGGAATTATCCGAACTAAGTTCGTTGAGAAGAGAAATTCTGCAATGCTTGTGAGTATGCCCAAGTGTTAGAATACGTGATTCACTGTTTACGTATGTGGTAATGATTCAAAGCACGGATGAATTGGCCCCATACCGAGACTTCTATCATGAACTATCATATGATGATGGAAAATCAGAGAGCCTTGAAAACCTTAGAAGAGTGTCGACGCGATAAACCATAAAACCATAAAATGGTAGGACGATGGAACCCCTTTACAGGCAACCGTTGCCAATCGTAGGTTATACGGTGAAGTTCAACCCAGACCCGTTTTCTGCAGGAGAAACCATAAAGTGTAGACCACCATGAGTATTTCGATAGTTGTCTAGAATGGACACGAACCTATCAACTAAGAAGATCCAGTCTCGGACGAACTTCAACTTTGACGAACCGACCCAAGATTCTGAGGAAAACTCTATGCTTCTGACAGAAGAGCGTTAATGAATGAGCTATTGTAAGATATGTGAAGATACATATATTGTCGGCACTCCAGAGGAAGTATCTGAGTTTATTGGAACCGTAACCTTGTTTTTAAGTGTGGTAGCACCCCTGACCTTCCGACCAAACATTTGCTAGCAGACCCCCAGCCACTAACCCTTTCTTGCTAGCCTCTTCGAATCTCGAGGACGAGATTCATTTTTTAGTGTGGTAGGTTTGTAACATCCCAAAATTCTAAATTTTGGAATGTTATATTAAATAAATAACTATGCTTGTTGTCTGATTGTTTGTTTGATTGATTGAGTGAAATTGAGTGGAATTTGAAACTTTTGAAAGTTGAATGAGAGGGAATGAAATGACTTTCCCAAACTTTCCCCTCTGCCTTTTGGATCCCAATGAATTCAAGTTCATTCCAACACCAAACCCTAGAGTGAAGATGACATGACTTCTTCCATTTGGAATGAAAAGGGTTTTGGAAAAATTTGAATTTCAATGAAAATATTTCAAATTCAAAGCTTTATGCAACTCTATGATTTTCATGAGAGAAGATAAAATGACTTCTTCAATTATATGAAATATGAGTTGGTGGTTAGAAAGAATCAAATTGAAAAGTCATCTGAAAGTATCTTGAAAACCCTTTTAAATTTGAGTTTCATTTGAATTTGGAAAAAATAAATTTTTATAAAGTTTGGATTTTGCCTCTGGAAAAATGTTCAAATGATAGGGAATATTCCCCTGATCATTTTGATATATATATGTCCTATATAAAATATTTATATTTTATATTTTATAACTCTGTTCTTATTTTCAAAAAAAATAAACTAGAAAAAGAAAAATGCCCGAGCACCAGCCAGCCGACTGCCCACCAAGACTGGCAGCCCCTCACCAGCGCTGCCAAAGGCCCACCGGCCCAGCCTGACCGCCCAATGAGCCAGCCCATCCCCTCAGGCCGAATCCTCCCGATCGGTCGCCAGCTCGCTCACCCTCTCTCTCTCCTCACCGACGCCTGACCCCACCTCGTCCCTTCCCTCGCCCACGCCCCACGCTGGAAACCACCGCGCACAAGACCACGGAGACCCCGGATCCTCCCGATCCTCCCGATTCGCTTCCGCGACGCCGACGCCCCGCCCTATAAATGCCCCCCACCCCATTCCCCCTCGCGGACCTCTCCTCTCCCTCAAGGCCTCGCTGAGCCCGAGAGCGCCGCCGCCATTGCCACCGTCCCCACCCACCCAGCCACCCGATCTTGCCCGACCCCACCCCGGACTCCTCGCGCGCTACACCCGCCGGAGACCTCCGCCGACGCCCCCGACCACCGGAGTCGCCGGAACCATCGCCGCCCGAGCCTCCGCTGCCGTCGCCGACCGGTAACTCGCCGGACTTCACCCCCGCCGTCCGATCCTGATTCTACGGCGTAGATTAGAAACCTCAAGGGTATGCTCTTTAAATAAAACCGGTTTTATTCCGGTTAGTTCGGTTTAGGTTAGTTAGGTTTTTTTATTAGACCGCCCGATTCGTTTAACCCTAGGGCCCGCTTTTAGTTAAGTTACGCTCGGTCGTTAGTTAGGCCCATTAGGCCATTTTTCTTTATTTTCGTTTTTCTGTTTTAACAGAATAGTTCCAGATTTGAAAAATTCATATCTTTTAATCTACTTAATATTTTTAGGTGATTCTTTTTGTTGGTTTGCAAATTCTTTATAGTTTCAGTAGAAAATATAATTAGCTATGTTAAAATTATTTAGAATTGCTTTATTTTAATTTTAGTCAGAATAGTAAATCTGCTATAAAAGGAGTTAGGAAAATTATTTTTAAATGATTCTTTTGTCCCAACTTTGTTTTGACATTGCCTAACCGTAGGAATTAATTTGGGCATTTTAGGATTTATAAAAAATAGTTTCAAGCAGAATCATGTTATTCTTAATTAATTAACTAGCTACTGTTTTCCTATTATTTTAATTAGCAAATGAATTTATTTTTCATGAGAGATAGATTATTCTAGGTTAGTTTCTGCCACTTTAGAGCATGAACTTTTATTTATAATAAATAAAACTTTTATTTTATTTTTCTTAATAGAATTTGAATTAGGCCTAATAGGAGTTTTACAATAGCTTTTAAATTGATTCTTTTTGCTCCTAGTTGCATAATGCATCCTTTTCTTTTAAGTTAGCATAAAACCATGATTAGGTTATATTAAGAAAGTTTTGTTATGTAAAACTATTTTTTACTTGTTGCTTTGATGTAGGAAAGCTTTGATTGGTTTTCTTGAATTTTTCTTTGGGTTTTGATTCGTTTGTTTTGGTGTGTTATGTGACTATGCTATTGTGTTAAGTGATCATATGCTATGTGCTTATTATGGTTATTGTTTGCCTCGGTAGAATTTCCGAGTCTAAGCTTGCTACCACGAGTCCCTAGTTTTCAAGATCGTCAACAAGGCAAGTTCACTTTGACCATGTTTTCATACCTATGTGTTTTATTGCATCTAGTGTCATCTTCGCAACAATCCCTCCAAAGAGTGATATTGAATCCTTGTAGTTGAGTAGTATGCATGAGGTAAGAACCCATCACCCTGTTACCAAGCCCGGGACGTTATTTATTTTAATGCTACGCTATAGTAGACGGGGTTGGTATGAGCGCTCGAGAGTGGTGTGAAGAAGGAGGACTCTAAGTCAATGACGACAACTCCATGATGGCATCTGCAAGGACTGCATTTTCAAGGCCTCAAGACTTCAAGACTCAAGACAAGAATTCAATACACACTACTGGGTGAAGGATGGTTGACGGGCACCCTGGAGAAACCAGTGGTTGGCCGGGATGCATGGAGAAGCGCTATGACATCTTGCGGAAAGCTTCACCCAGACTCAAAGAGACGGAAGAATACTTCATGCCCGGAAGCTTACGTGCAACCGCAAGTCATTATGGGCTCGCTTGGTTGACCTTAGTGGTGACTCTGGCTGGGACGGTGCTAGCAGATGTAGAACTACGGTAGGATTGGATGGGTACCGGACGGTGGTCGAGGAACTCTTTGGAAGACCATGTTTGGTCATCTTGTTCTCAAACACTCGAAGTGCGAGAACGTAAAAGAGGGATCGAATCTTGCGGGTAAAGTGTACAAACCTCTGCGCAGAGGGTTTAAACCTAATCGATTAGCCGTGTCCCGATTACGGACAATTTGAGCATCTGGACTTGGATCTATCTCGAACTCTCAACACCGGATTGATAACTTAATTGTGGGCAACTTATGATGAATTTGGGCTATGAGACATCGGTTGGCGGAACCATGTCATGATAGAAAACTCTATAGTACAGACTTCATTTATTCCTTTGATGTAGGGAAAATAAAATCAGCTTTTACGCAAACAAAACTCAGATCTGAGCCACAAAGCCAAATTGCATATAGTATAGTTTTACCATCTGCTTATTCATGTTGTGATCTTGCGGTACATTCAATGTCTTGACCTACACGGCTGCAACGTATCATGTTGCAGGATTTTTCTTCGACAGTAAGAGTTACGATCTGAGGTTACGGTCTACACTCAACCCGCCGATGGCGTTGATGGGACTCCATACCCGACTATTTGTTTCGCTGTGACTTATGAGGTATATATCAGTTTTACGTTATTTATACATGTGATTGCACTTTGATATATACATTGATGTCTTGTGCCAAAGATACTGATCCGAGGATGGCATGTAAACACGAGGCTTGACCGTCTGAGGTTGGGTCGCTACAATAAAGTATCTCAAACAAGCAAATAAAGTTCAACCACCAAAACAAGAGAGAACAAAAGCAACACTCTCTCTCGAAGCCTATGATCTATGCAATTTTCTCCCCCTTTGGCAACAAGTTACCAAAAAGTTCATAGAAAATGCATAGCACTAAATCGACTCTCAGGCTTGGTCTTCAGGTGGTGGTGTAGATAGAACTCCAAGAATGAAGGCATCAGTCGATGTAGATGTTGCTGGAGGAGTAGGTGCTGGAGCTGGTTGCACAGAAGTTGTAGCTGGTGCAGATGTAGTGGCTCTGGTGTCTGTAACAAGCACTGTAGCTGATCTATGGCTCCTAGGCACTCTGGCAAATGCATCAGTAGTAGTCTTGCCCTTCCTCTCCTGCATATCATCCTGAAGTTGCTCAACAACTGACTGTATCTCGGTGACCTTCACATCCAAGTCATAGAACTTCTGCTCCATGATCCTCTCCAGGCTCTCCTGGTTTTGAGTCAGGTTGGCCAGTCCCTTCTCAATTCTCAGAGTGGAGGCAATCAAGTAGCCAAGCTGATCCTGCTTGCTCTTCAGAAGATACTGAGATGCCTCATCCATGGTTGGCATCTTTGCAGCCTTTTCAGTCTTTGCCTTCTCCCTCTTTGCTTGTGCTTGCACAGAAGATGGTTCATTTTCATCCATCACAACAGTGTTGTCCTCAAAATCTGGATAGATGGGCATGTGTTCCTTGTCCAAGAGGTATGTGCCCGTGCCCATCTTGGAGTTGATCAGCTCCTGGATCTGTGGGGCATACCCACAACTTCTCTTCTGATCTGCAGCAGTCCTCTTGATAGTTTCCACTATGAGGCTCATGACCTTGAACTTTTGAGGCACATCAAAAATGTGAAGTAGGTTGATGGAGAGACCTCTGATCATTCAGTGATCACCTGACTTTGACAGAAGTGTGTGCCTGAGGATCCAGTTGATTGTGGGCAGACCTGACAGCAAGTGTTTCACTGATCCAAACTGGTGAGTCTCAAGATCTGCATTAGGAATCTCCTTGTACATGCTAGCCATGGAGTTGTGATACTTCTTCTTCTTGGCATAGACATCCAAGTCATCTTCTTGTTCTTCTAGGGCATTGATCAACTGATCCAGTTCTGCAACTGTTGACTGGTATCTAGTGCCTTCAGACATCCAGACTATCCTACCATCTGGGTAGAAGTGAGTTGTGAAGTAGAACTGCATTATAAGCTCATCATTCCACTTTGTGAGCTTCTGAGCCACAAACTCATCAACTCCACAAGCCTTGAAACTGTCATATACTCCAGGATAGTGTTATTCATTCTCCTTGATGTACTCCCAGTTGACCCATCTCATATCACAGACAATTGGCTTCTTGTCAAGCAGAATTGTCTCATAGAAGTCCTGCTGTTCCTTGGTATGGAACCTGTAATCCACAACAGTTCTTCTTCTGGTGGCATATGGATCTGACTGTGACGCCCCCGATTTAATCGTACACTAATCATGCACGCAAATGTGTACGATCAAGATCAGGGACTCACGGGAAGATATCACAACACAACTCTACAAATAAAATAAGTCATACAAGCATCATAATACAAGCCAGGGGCCTCGAGGGCTCGAATACAAGTGCTCGATCATAGACGAAGTCACGGAAGCAACAATATCTGAGTACGACATAAGTTAAACAAGGTGCCATAAGATGGCTAGCACAAACGGGATACAGATCGAAGAGGAATAGGCCTCCGCCTGGGATCCTCCTAAGCTACTCACGGTCGTCGTCGCCGGGCTGCACGTAGTAGTAGGCGCCCCAGTGTAGTAGTCGCCATCGACGGTGGCGTCTCGCCCTCGGCTCCATCGTCTGGTTGCAGCAATCGAGTAGAGGTAGGGGAAAAGGGGGAACAAGGCAACCGTGAGTACTCATCCAAAGTACTGCAAGCAAGGAGCTACTCTACATATGCATGGATATATGTGTAAAGGGCCATATCGGTGGACTGAATCTGCAGAATGCCGAGAATAAGAGGGGATAGCTAGTCTTAACGAAGACTACGCTCGACACTGTCTTGCAAATGTAGAGGAGGGCAATCAAGTCCTCCAAGTAACATCACATAGCAATAATCCTACCCGCGATCCCTCCTCATATCCCCGAGAGAGCGAACACCGGTTGTATCCGCACTTGGAAGGGTGTGTTTTATCAAGTATCCGGTTCTAGTTGTCATAAGCTCAAGGTACAACTCCAAGTCGCCCCATTATCAAGATCACGGCTATCCGAATAGATTAACTTCCGCAGGGTGCACCATCTTACCCAAAGACGCTTGATCCCATTTGGCCGGACACACTTTCTGGGTCATGCCCGCCGCGGAAGATCAACACGCCGCAGCCCCACCTAGGCACAACAGAGAGGCCAACACGCCGGTCTAAACCTAAGCGGAGCAGTGGTCCGCCCATCGCCTCGAGCACACCTGACGTATGCGTCTGTGGCCGAAGCAGACCTAGCCAAAGAGCGTTCCAGTCCAATCCGGCGCTGCTCCGTCGCCGACGTCTCAAAGTGCCGGCCGATACCACGACGCCGGGATACCCATAACTACTCCCGCGTAGATGGTTAGTGCGTATAAGCTCAGAGCCAACTCAGATCAAATACCAAGACCTCGTTAAGCGTGTTAAGTATCCGCGAACGCTGAACAGGCCAGCCCACCTCTCTCCTAGGCGGTCTCAACCTGCCTGTCGCTCCGCCACAAAGTAACAATCGGGGCCGTCGGGAACCCAAGCCCACCTCTACGGGATGGAGCCACTCGTCCTTTCAGCCCCCATCTCCGAACAGTACCACGGGTAATGTAATAGTGTAAAGTATATAGTATATACCGTGATCACCTCCAAGTGATCACAGCCGATAGTATAGCATGGCAGACGGACAAGAATGTAGGGCCACCGATGGAACACTAGCATCCTATACTAAGCAAGAGGATAGCGGATAAAGGTAACAACTTGAAGAGTAGCAAGGACAAAGCTATGCAGAAGATAGGATATTTGAAAGCAAGAACATGTTTCACTACTCTAATGCAAGTGTAGATAAGAGTAGGCGATATCCGTGATCAAGGGGGGGGCTTGCCTGGTTGCTCGCAAGCAAGAGAGAGGGTCGTCGGTGACGAGTCGATCACAGGACATCAAGATCGGTCTCGGGGTCTACCGGAGAGAAGAGGGGAAGAAACAGTAAATACATAGCAGCAAGTGCATAACAGACAATGAGCGAGCTAGACGTGTTCTAACGCAGCACTAGGCAATACTGGCGAAGGGGGAAGCATCCGGGAAAGTTTTCCGGTTCGGACGTCTGTCGATGATGAACCGGAGAGGAAAGTTTGCAGGTTCGATAGGTTAGGGGTGTGTGGCGAAGAACGGACTGCGTATCGATTAAATCTCAAATCGCTCGAGCAACTTTCATGTTGAAATTATTTTAATCCGAAGTTACGGATTAAAAGATATGATTTTTTTTAAAGATTTTATTAATTTCTGAAATTTCAATTAATTAATTAATTAATTCGAAAAATGGATTTATGACGTCAGCATGAGGTCATGCTGACGTCAGCAGTCAGCGTTGACCGTTGACTTGGTCAACCTGACATGTGGGTCCAGGGGGACCCACCTGTCATCCTCTAATTAAGTTAATTAGGATTAGGTTAAATTAACTATAGTTTAATTAAACTTAATTAGTTAATTGAATTAATTAACCCGGATTAATTAACTTAATTAATTACTTAATTAATTAATTATTAATTAATTTGTTAAACCATTTTATTTTTATTTTTCTAAATAAATTCAGGGGTGGGGGCCCCTAGTCAGTGACCCGGGGGGGTCCTAGCGGTTGCTACGGGCGCCACAAAGCAGGCGCTAAGCTATGGCGCCCGACCAGAGAGGGCCGAGCGGCGAGGGCGCGGCGTCGGGCGCGTGGTCTCTGGCGCAGGCCCGGGTCACCGGAGTGGAATGCCGGCGAAGGGCAACAAGGTGGCGTGGCAGTGCGGCGCCTGGCGACGGGCGAAGCGCGAGGTGGCGGCAATGGCCACAGGCGGCACGGTGATCGCTGACAGGCGGCAGGGGAGAGAAGAGGCTGGGGCCTCACCGGCGTTGATGGGAGAGAGGCGCCGAGGCTTCCGGGCGGCCGCGGGAAGCGGCCGAGGACGCGAGGTCCGGCGAGGAGGGTCGAGTGGCGTCCGACGCGGGCGTGGCATGGCGACGCCGGCGAAGACGGTGGGGCGGCTCCGCGAGGTGGCGTCGCGGGGAGGAGGCCAAGACGAGGCGACGCCGACGAGGTGGTGGTGGGATGAGGCGGCGAGGAGCTCCGATCGGGAGGGGTCAAAGACGGGCGGCGAGGGCGGGAGATCTGGCGAGGGGGTTCGAGCGACGGCGATGGCGAGCCGCGAGATGGCGGCTGGTCTCCGGCAAGGGCGATCGGCGAGTCTGCAGAGGAGGTTAAGAGGTCGCCGGCGAGAGGTAGGAGGCGCAGTGATGGGAGGGGCGGCGAGTGGTGACGCTGGCGACGGGGACAGCGAGCGTCGGGGAGGGGGAAGGCGTCGGTTGCCCGATCCAGAAGGGGATCGGGGGGGGGGGAGCGAGAGGAGTGGGGAATCGGGGCTAGGGTTTCGGTCGGTGGGGGGTGGTAATGGGGAATGCGGGGTGGCTGGTGGGCGGTGTTTGGCCTGGGCGGCCTCTGGGCGAAAGCCAGTGGGGGGCCTTCTCCTCTTCTTCCTTTTTTTTTCTTGTTTTATTTTTATTATTCCTTTTCTGTTTTCTGTTTTATTTTAGTTCCTCTTTTATCTTAGTTTTATAAACTATAAAAGTAGTCCCTAATTTAGTGTTAGCAATTAGCTACTGCCCCATAAGTTTGGGGCAACAAAATAAATTAGTTTAATATTTTATTAATTAGTAAAGGCATTTAATTAATTGTTTTTGCTGTTGTTTTATTCATCATATATTATTTGAACATTTTATAAAGGTGTGGCTTCTCCACCATAATTACCTATGCATTATTTGGCTCCTCCGAATATTTTAGTTTTAATATTCAAAATATTTTATTTCTTGCTTGATTTTAAATTTGAATTGAACAGGTTTGAACTAGCGAAGTTTATCCACAAGAATCGAGGTGACGTGGCATCATTAGCGGGATTCTTGTAAGCGCAATTACCCAAGGCCACAATTCTCCTCCATTACAAGAAATCTCGTCCGAGATTTAAGAGGGAGTAAGGGGAAAGGTCTGTTACGAAATCCTAACGAATCTTCTCGCCTTGGTTGATCTTCTTGAAGAGGCCGATCCATTACCTTGACATCTTCATTTCTCGCTCTGGTCATCGTGGTGATGCCGCCCTTTTCTCGGTAACTCCAACGCATTTACGAATAGGTAAGGGTTATTCGGCAGAACGAACCTCCGCAAGGTTGACTATCTGGTAGCTAACATCGAGGAAGGTGGCGGAAAGTAACTCTCGAACTGGAACTTAAGAAAATATCGAGAGCAAAGTAAGAAGGTACCATGAGAAGTTTCAAGCGGGTAGGCAATCATCCGATGCTCAAACAGGTTCGAAAGGGTTCAGAGCAACGGAATAAGTATTGCGTCCGATACAGAATAGATCAACAGCAAGTGGCCCGTGAATTACATACAAAGTCAAGCGTGAGGAGTAACTTCGGCAACAGGGGTGTACAGGAGAGTCAGGTTTCGATCCTGTGAAACGGTGGGTTATGGGCCCACCATGTGGTTAAAAGTAGAAGAGTTGGTGACATCTTGCACGACCATGTAAGCAAGGCATGTCAGAGGAGAGTCCGAGGGTCATGTCGGCAACAACATAGGTACCAAGGGCGAGGGACGACGAGAACCATTTTCCTGCTCGTTGAACGAGGCGGACCAATAGGCAAGGTTCTCGTCCATCGGTGGTTACCGAAATGTCACCAACAATAGTAACAGGGCCTTACTGGCAGTGTTGTAACACGAGGTGCTTACCTAAGCAGGGGATTATCACTGCTTAGATTATATAGGTCACAAGAAGGGTCAAACAGACCCATGGAAAGGAAAATGTGATCATTAGGTTAAACAGAACAATGGAAAGGAAAAATGTGTTTAAACACATATTTCAGGGGTATATCCTTCCCAAGGATAAGTCGAGCATGATATCCATGACAGGATATAATGTAGAAAACCCTTTAGGTAAGGGAGAGAAATTTCATGACATTACCCATACAACGGTGTTCGGATAATTGAGCAAGAAACATTTAGCATTGGGCTTCAGATGTTCTTGTTGAAAATCGAGTATCACGACATGCTTTGAGATAGCATTGACATGGTCTTGGTGAAGATCAGAATCTGAAACACGAAGGATTCATCAGAATAACTTGTAGAATAAGTCTTACAATTTCCTCATGGATGAACGGATAACCTTGCTGAAAAGGAAACTATAATGATAGGTCCTCCAGCCGGAAGTGCTAGGCATGACATCATACTACGGGTCATCAAAGGATCAACATCATAACTCTTGGAAGTTGTCCCAACCATCATATCTGACCGAGATTCAGATCCGATTGGTGTCAGGATACCTCAGACTTAGGATACCTAAGAAGAAAAGGTGCAACGCAAATTGACGAGATGACAATGTAAGATTCTCGGTGGAAAGGAACTATGAAGTGATTTCCGTTAACAAGAGTCCATCATTAACCCAAGGAGAGGGCAAGGAGGTGTCTGGTGAACTCAACGGCAATTTACCGAGATTCCCAAAAGATGGATTTCCACAATTGAGTGAACAAGGAGATAACATTTGTCAGATCAAATGATATAAGGAAGTATGCTCGAGGAAAACATACACAAGTAAACATTGGTTGAAAGGTGCGCCCGATGGGTTGGGTTGCACGACCAATGTCAGATGGTGATTCAGAGAAGTTTTTCTATGTCAAGAATTCTCAAGAGGTGGAACAATCTCAGAACATCCTTGACATAAAGGATGGTAATACTCCAAGGTAAAGAAGAACGATTGCTGGGTAGCAAGGAACTCAAGGTATAACACCAAACATGAACAAGCTTGTGTTGGTGGGAAGGCAATAAAGTGGTCGATGATGATACAATTCATCGAGGGCAAGGATGGTATTTCTCATCATGAATTCAATTGATATCCTGGATGAGCTCAGAATGCTGACGATCATGACACCTTTGTCGTGAGAGTTCATGAAGATGTAATCGATCGGCGACGACATCAAATCAAAGTAATGATGAAGTGAAAGGTTATTGGAACCAAGGGTACGACACAATCTCGAAACCAAGCTTGTTGTTCAAGGCGAAATGATATGACGATGAGGATCGACGTAAGGTTAGTTCATCGTCGAAAATTGTGCTCCGAGAAGAAGGACCGGGTAGCACAGTTAAAATAATCACGACAATGATATAGCCAAACAGGCTAGGAATGGCGTGATCGGGTACAAACTCGTACTTATAGAAGCTTACTGAAGAGTTGTTGAACCGTAGTGCGGACTCGGTTCAGTTATCGGTGCCTTTGAGTGTTTAATAACTCAGAGCCCGTGAAAAATTGGAATCAGTGGGAAGGTAGCACTTGATGAAGAACTCATAAAAAGTTATGCAGTTCCATGATAATCTCGAGATACCAGGGGGTAATACTCGACACAAGATCAAAGTAAAGGTTGACTGGGGTATTGCTCTACCAAAGACAAGTGCTTAAACTTGCACGATAAATGGTATTTAAAAGAGAACATGGTCGTAACCACGATTGTAAAAGGCCAGATCCCTGATATAAGATGAACTTATACCAAAGGAATAATTAATTTTAAGAGAAGCTTTAATGATAAGATCTACATCGTGTCCATGGGCATGAACACAAGTTCAAGGTCGACTCCCACTTCTCCAATACATAACCTTTCATTCACTTCTCACGTTCGATGAAGTTGCAATGTTGAAATTTTATCTGGTGAAGCACCAGAAGAGTATGACTCGTGACAACTTTCGGTTTCATACGGTTTAGTGAAAGCATATGTTCAACCCATAGGGCTTCTTGGAATCATATACCAAAATCTTTAGGAATAATTAACTCAAGCTCGAAGGCAGAGCATGGTTGAGAAAGCAGAGGATACAATTTACCAAAGGCATTATGTATCAGAGGAAAGGCTCACAAGGTTATTGAATATGAAGGGCGTTGTCAGATAAAATCCAACAAAGGATCTGGTGGTCCACAAGGGATCTGACGTGAGCATCAGTACTCAACTAGAGGAAGAAGAATACAAGGAGATCAAACTATAGAAACAACTGACTAACTCAATTGTCAAATGCAAAGGAATTATGATTCCCAAATCAAGGGGTCAGAAGCAATGCTCTGATTAGGGATGGATAAGTTGAATAGCCTTAGGGTACAATCAACGACACTTGGATTGGTCGAGAACCAATTCCAGTTAAAAGAATGGCAGCTCAGCCAGAAAGGTAATTTATAAGGATCAATGATGATTGCGGGTATTCGCAAATATATTGAGTCAACAGACTCAAAATGATAATGACAAGGAATGTCAATATGACTACGAGACTTATGGGATTAACCATAATGCAAGCAAGCAAGAATTTCAAGAGCCAAAGGCTCCAGAGGATTCTCGGAAGATCGAATAGTATTTTGAAGACTTTAGTGAAACACATGAACAACTGGGGTTGAGCGGATACTCGACAAGTGCGAGGATTTATTTGAAGGGGTATTCATGTGGCAAAGAACTGCTAGGCAGTAGGCACAAAGTATTCTCGGAACAATAGAGAAAACTTCGGGGTATCTTGTAATAACAAGATCAATGGGGGATGATCGTATGAATGGCAAGTGTAAGTAGTTTTCCATACGGATTTATCGGTGGTCAGGAATAGCAAAAGTGATGAGCACAAGGTCTCGAGAGAACATCAGAGAGTATCTTCGGAATCTTCTGATTAGCAGACGATCATCTGAAGTGAGGGGCTCTCCGGGAGGAAGTACTCGCGAGAACCTAAAGTTAGTTTTGTTTTTAGCAAATTCGTTTAACCCGAATAGAAGAGAGTTCAGAATCCCAGAGTAAAGGTCGAGGAGTAAAAGATCCTAATACCACCCAATGGCGACGTGGGCCCGTGGGCCGCACAGCCATGTTAGTAAAAGTTTTGTAAAGTCTAGACTCGACTTCGGCCAAGGAGTGTGGAAGGGGGATTCCTACAGGCAGTCGGCTCTGATACCAACTTGTGACGCCCCCGATTTAATCGTACACTAATCATGCACGCAAATGTGTACGATCAAGATCAGGGACTCACGGGAAGATATCACAACACAACTCTACAAATAAAATAAGTCATACAAGCATCACAGGCCTCGAGGGCTCGAATACAAGTGCTCGATCATAGACGAGTCAGCGGAAGCAACAATATCTGAGTACAGACATAAGTTAAACAAGGTGCCATAAGATGGCTAGCACAAAGCTGGGATCTGATCGAAGAGGAATAAGCCTCTGCGGGATCCTCCTAAGCTACTCCCCGTCGTCGTCGCCGGGCTGCACGTAGTAGTAGGCGCCCAAAGTGTAGTAGTCGCCATCGACGGTGGCGTCGCTCACAGGCTCCATCGTCTGTTGCAGCAATCGAGTAGAGGTAGGGGAAAAGGGGAACAAGGCAACCGTGAGTACTCATCCAAAGTACTGCAAGCAAGGAGCTACTCTACATATGCATGGATATATGTGTAAAGGGCCATATCGGTGGACTGAACTGCAGAATGCCGTAATAAGAGGGGATAGCTAGTCTTAACGAAGACTACGCTCGACACCTGTCTTGCAACAGTAGAGGAGGGCAATCTGAAGTCCTCCAAGTAACATCACATAGCAATAATCCTACCCGCGATCCCTCCTCATATCCCACGAGAGAGCGAACACCGGTTGTATCCGCACTTGGAAGGGTGTGTTTTATCAAGTATCCGGTTCTAGTTGTCATAAGCTCAAGGTACAACTCCAAGTCGCCCTGTTATCAAGATCACGGCTATCCGAATAGATTAACTTCCTGCAGGGTGCACCATCTTACCCAAAGACGCTTGATCCCATTTGGCCGGACACACTTTCTGGGTCATGCCCGCCGCGGAAGATCAACACGCCGCAGCCCCACCTAGGCACAAGAGAGGCCAACACGCCGGTCTAAACCTAAGCGAGCAGTGTCAGGGCCCATCGCCTCGAGCACACTGCACGCGTTGCGTCTGTGCCGAAGCAGACCTAGCCCAAGAGCGTTCCAGTCCAATCCGGCGCGCGCCGCTCCGTCGCTGACGTCTGAAGTACTTCGGCTGATACCACGACGCCGGGATACCCATAACTACTCCCGCATAGATGGTTAGTGCGTATAAGCTCGTAGCCAACTCAGATCAAATACCAAGACCTCGTTAAGCGTGTTAAGTATCCGCGAACGCCCGACAGGCCAGCCCACCTCTCTCCTAGGCGGTCTCAACTTGCCCTGTCGCTCCGCCACAAAGTAACGATCGGGGCAGCGGGAACCCAGGCCCACCTCTACCGGGATGGAGCCACCCGTCCTTTCACCCCCATCTCCCAACAGTACCACGTGTAATGTAATAGTGTAAAGTATATAGTATATACCGTGATCACCTCCAAGTGATCACAGCCCGTAGTATAGCATGGCGATTTGCGGACAAGAATGTAGGGCCCTTGATGGAACACTAGCATCCTATAGTAAGCGAGGATAGCGATAAAGGTAACAATAGTAGTAGCAAGGACAGACTATGCAGCAAAGATAGGATATCCGAAAGCAAGAATATGTTTCACTACTCTAATGCAAGCGGTGTAGATAAGAGTAGGCGATATCCGTGATCAAGGGGGGCTTGCCTGGTTGCTCTGGCAAGAGAGAGGGTCGTCGGTGACGTAGTCGATCCTGAGGACATCAACATCGGTCTCGGGTCTACCGGAGAGAAGAGGGGAAGAAACAGTAAATACATAGCGTGCAAGTGCATAACAGACAACAGACGAGCTAGACGTGTTCTAACGCATCACTAGGCAATATCTTGGCGAGGGGAAGCATCAGGAAAGTTTTCCGGCCCGGACGTCTGTCGAGATGTGATGAACCGGAGAGGAAAGTTTGCAGGTTCGATAGGTTAGGGGTGTGTGGCGAACAAACGGACTGCGTATCAGGATTCGTCTCGTCGTTCTGAGCAACTTTCATGTTGAAATTATTTTAATCCGAGTTACGGATTAAAAGATATGATTTTTTTAAAGATTTTATTAATTTCTGAAATTTTAATTAATTAATTAATAAATTCGAAAAATGGATTTATGACGTCAGCATGAGGTCATGCTGACGTCAGCAGTCAGCGTTGACCGTTGACTTGGTCAACCTGACATGTGGGTCCAGGGGGACCCACCTGTCATCCTCTAATTAAGTTAATTAGGATTAGGTTAAATTAACTATAGTTTAATTAAACTTAATTAGTTAATTGAATTAATTAACCCGGATTAATTAACTTAATTAATTACTTAATTAATTAATTATTAATTAATTTGTTAAACCATTTTATTTTTATTTTTCTAAATAAATTAGGGTGGGGCCCCTAGTCGGTGACTTGGGGGGTCCTAGCGGTTGCTACGGGCGCCCAAAGTGCAGGCGCTTAGCGCTGGCGCCCGACCAGAGAGGGCCGAGCGCAGCAGGGCGCCGGCGTCGAAGCAGCGTGGTCTGGCAAGGCGCCGCGGTCACCGAGTGGAACGCCGCGGAAGGGCAAGAAGGTGGCGTGGCAGTGCGGCGACTGGACGCCGCGGCTGTGGCGGCGGCAGGGGCGGCCACGGGCGGCACGGTGATCGCGACGGGCGGGCGGGGAGAGAAGAGGCTGGGGCCTCACCGGCGTTGATGGGGAGAGGGGCGCCGAGGCTTGCCGGGCGGCGGCGGGAAGCGGCCGAGGACGCGAGGTCCGGCGAGGAGGGTCGAGTGGCGCCCGACGCGGGCAGGGGCATGGCGCCGCCGAAGACGGTGGGGCGGCTCGGCGAGGTGGCGTCTGGGGAGGAGGCCAAGACGAGGCGACGCCGACGAGGTGGTGGTGGGATGAGGCGGCGAGGAGCTCCGATCGGGAGGGGTCAAGACGGGCGGCGAGGGCGCGGAGATCCGGGCGAGGGGGTTCAGCGGCGGCGATGGCGAGCCGCGAGATGGCGGCTGGTCTCCGGCAAGGGCGACCGGCGCGAGGTGCGGCAGAGGAGGTTGGCGATGTCGCCGGTGAGAGGTAGGAGGCGCAGTGGTCGGGGAGGGGGCGAGCGAGTGGTGACGCTGGCGACGGGGACAGCGAGCGGCGGGGGGGGGGGGAACGTCGGTTGCCCGATCGAGAAGGGATCGGGGTGGGGGGAGCGAGAGGAGTGGGGAATCAGGGCTAGGGTTTGATGGGTGGGGGTGGTAATGGGAGTCTGGGGTGGCGGGTGGGCGGTGTTTGATGGGCCGGGCCTCTTGGGCAAGCCAGTGGGGGGCCTTCTCCTCTTCTTCCTTTTTTCTTGTTTTATTTTATTATTCCTTTTCTGTTTTCTGTTTTATTTTAGTTCCTCTTTATCTTAGTTTTATAAACTATAAAAGTAGTCCCTAATTTAGTGTTAGCAATTAGCTACTGCCCCATAAGTTTGGGGCAACAAAATAAATTAGTTTAATATTTTATTAATTAGTAAAGGCATTTAATTAATTGTTTTTGCTGTTGTTTTATTCATCATATATTATTTAACATTTTATAAAGGTGTGGCTTCTCCACCATAATTACCTATGCATTATTTGGCTCACTCCGAATATTTTAGTTTTAATATTCGAAAATATTTTATTGCTTGCTTGATTTTAAATTTGAATTCGAACAGGTTTCGAACTAGCGCGAGTTTATCCACAGTAACCGAGGTGACGTGGCATCATTAGCGGGGATTACTGTAGCGTAATTACCCGGGCGTCACACTGACTCTCTCCATAGCCTCAATCCTGAATCCTTCCTTATCTTCATGTTCTCAGCTACTGGATGAACATCATGTTGATCTGGAATTTTGGGCTTCAACTTTCTCAAGACATGTTCCTCATCATCTTCTTCTTCAACAGCTGCTTCAGGCACTGGGGCCTTGTTCTTCTCTGCAGCTGAAATACTCCTGGTGTTCCTCTTGGGTACAGATTTGGGCTTTGGAGCAGCTGCCTTAGGAGCTTCTTTGGGCTTTGATGAAGCAGCCCCTGACCTGATGGCATCACCCATAAGCTTTTGAGCTTTGGGTGCTGGTGCAGCAACATCTTCCTCTTCTTCTTCTTCCATCATGGAAGGCCTTCCAACAACCCTGGCCATGGTCTTCTTGACCCTTTCCTTCCTCTTCTTCCCTTCTGCAGCAGCCTCTTTGGGTTCAGATTCCAAAGATGCTTGAGTGGAGGCTCTGGCTTTAGACATGGGAATTCTTTTGGCAGGTGCTTTAGTCTTCATACCAGGCTTAGTGGCAGCAGCTGCGCCATACTTCTTCTTGAGCACCTTCTTCTTGGAAGTGGACTCATCCTAAACAGCCACATAGTCTTCATCCTCAGAATTTGAAGTTTTCTTCTTTCAGGCCCTGGTGGCTGCCTTGGGTAAGTTGCTGGGTGTGCTCCTGCTACCCTCATCATAGCTGCTAGAGGGACTAGTGCCCTTTCTCACCTGAACCTGCTCCTCTGACTTGTTCTGGCTGTCACTCTGATCAGCCATATTGCAAACTCTGACAGAAGACCCTATGAATAGTTTATAGATGAGGTAGAGTGGATGAGCATCACAAAATACAGAGGTTTTTGCAAAAGAATGACTCAAAAACTTAGTTCTAGTTTTCCATAGAAAGCATTTCGGATTTAACGATTTGTAAACTCGGTGATACCGAAACAGTTTTTGGAACCTAAATTGGTGAACTCGGTCAGACCGAGTCACAGTTCGGTGGCACCGAGACTGCTAGGGTTTCACAAAGTCCTGAACTCGGTCACACCGATTTGCAATTCTCAGACAGGCCGAGAATTACATGTGCAATGGCCTAGGCGAATCGGTGGTACCGAGTTCTACAACTCGGTTGGTCCGAGATGGTTTCGGCGGAAACCTAACCCTAAATTTTTAATTCACATCTAATCTACGGAGTGTTTTCGATGGATAAGATGATCCCAATCGTGGCAAGATTAATGGCAAAACAATGTGCTAGGTATTCAGAGTTAGGAATAGCACAAAGATCAAGTCCATACCCTAGTTCGGCGATGGACTTGCTACGACGACAACGACGGAGACGATTCCCATTGACGGCGGCGGAGACCAGCGGCAGGAGGCAGCTGGCGACGAGGAGGACGATCCAGAGACTCAAGGAGGCATAGCAGGCTGAGCGCGGGCGAAAGAGTTCGGAGAAATTTCCAAAATTTGACCTGTGGATTTATATAGCCTGACCCCGTCGGTGTGACCGAGTGGAACAACTCGGTGGCACCGAGATGCATAACTGCAAGAAGTTACAGCAACTCGGTGTGACCGAAAAGTTCAAATCGGTTGCACCGAGATTGAAAACCTAGATCAACTTAGTGATCTCGGTATGACCGAAATGGAAGAATCGGTCAGACCGAAACGCACAAAGAAGTTTTGGAAGTTTAAGTCTATGATGAATCAGGGACTCCGAGTGCTCCTCACACAGAGTGGTTCGAATCTGACTTGATCAAATTTTGTGATGTAGCATGAATAGAGTTTGAGACAAGAAAAGCATAGATAGCTAGAGAAGGTTCTTAGGCATTCTTGTACATCCACTTGGCAAAAGAAAAGGAATCCAAACAATCAAAACAACAAGTGGATGTCCTCGAATGAGTAAATTATGCAACCAACATGCTCACACAATAAAATGGCAAATGAAATATGTGGCAAAGCATGCACAACCAATTCTAGGATCTATCAAGCAATTGGCGATGACTAGGTCATCTATATATGAGTATATTGACTTAGGAGTTAAATGAGAACATTTGATCATTGGTCATACTCATCGTTTAAGCACAAGTGGGGTTACCACTTTTACATAAAGCGTTGTTGTGTTCACACCATTAGGTTTGCTTTAGCTCAATTCTTAGAGTAAATCTCCCCTAGATGTGAGATCCCCTCTTAGAGGGATGAACTAACCTTGGGTTTTGTCGACGATGACTTCATGTAGGTGTTGAAGATGTGGGTGCTCAATGTTGATGTAGATCATTTGGAGCAATCCTTTGGAGTGAGTTGCACTTTCAATACCTACACGGGTTAGTCCCACAAGGAACAAACAAGGATATCCATAGACATAGAATGATGCACACACAAGATGATGTCTATGAAGGCATTAGGTTACCTTGTCCCTTGTCTTACCAACAAGAGGGTTTGTGACTCCTTGAACTAGTGCAAGATGTGGAAGTTGATTGCACTTGTTCTTGCCAAAATGATATGAGTGAAATATGTTATGAGTCACCCTCAAGAACTCTCTAGCTCTTCTTCTTCGGGATCCACATCATCTTGATGGGAATCCTTGGAGTTGTAGTCGTACTTGATGAAGTAGAACTTGATGTAGTCTTGGGAACCCACTTGACCAAAGCCTTAGGAGCTTCTTCAAATGCATCAATCTCCTCTTGAAGCTTGTCTCTTTCAGCCTGCTAAAGGCCCACAGTATAGTTGGGCCATATGTAGCCCGAACTTAGTAACGGCCCGTGAAATCAATTGGGCCCACCCGTTGCCCGCTTCGATGTCAGCCTGCTAACGACCCGGGAGTTAAGAGGGCCGACCATTAACTTTTGGCCTGGTAACGACCCATTAACTTAATGGGCCCACTAAAGTTCGTACATGTCTTTAGGCCAAATTAGATAATTTGAGCCCATTACGACGAGCAATTATGCATAGGACCAAAATCGATCAAGCAAAGGTAAGGCATACAGGGAAAAACGTTGCACATCCAGCATATATTACAGGAAATTACATCCACTCGGCAATCAAATATTGATGCCAGTGCAAATAAATGAACAGAACCTAACGATCTACAATGTCACAATCTGCAACTTCAGCACGGATGACGCCCATAAGCATGTGTAACATCCCAAATTTTCAATTTGGAATGTTATACATTAAGTCATCATGCATTACATATTTTCTTGCATTTTGCCGATCCTAAAAATTTCACAACTCAAGGACCCTCGGAGAGAGTTGGAGATTTCATTATTTTCATATTTGAGTTTTCCCAAATTTTGAAAATAGGATCATTTGATTTTTATTTATTTTATCTTCAATTATTTCTACTATCAAAATATGAGACAGGAATAAAATGACTTTCCCAAAATAAAGAAATAATGAAGATTTAATAAAAAAATCAAATAAGATTTTTATTTTTAAGTTTTTCACTTTTTATTTGCCCTAGGGAAAAATGCGTGTTTTCAAAAATTGCATTTTAGGCCCGTGTAAAAGTTCATTTTGTTCGACTCATTTTAGGAGTCGGGAAAATTACTTTGTAAATTTTGGAGTTCGTTTAGAATTTATTTTATTAGTTTTTCCGTGCCTGATTTTATTTTAAAAAAACATGGCGCTTCACTTTGGGCAAGGGCCCACTGCCCAGCCGCCATTTCTCCTCAAGGCACCACAAGACAACAAGGCCATCACGGCCGAGTCCGAGGAGGACTCCTACCTCCTCCTCCTCCTCCCTTTGCTTGCCCCTCCCCAAGCTACTCCCCTTTAAATACCCCTCACCCCCCTCCTCCCCAACCAAGCCTGGTTGTGCCCCAACCAGCGCCGCCGCCGCTTCAACCCTGCCGCCGCCGCCACTTGTGCCGCCGCCGCCGCCGCCATTTTCCGCCGCCGCCGCCTTGCGCCGCCGCCCATGAGAGCCCCACTGTCGAGGTAGTAGCAGCGCCACCCTCCCATCGGTTCGTTTTTTATAAAACCGTTCCGGTTTTTTTCCGTTGTTGGTTTTTTTTCAAACCCTAGATCGGTTTTATTCTTCCGGTTTTGTTGTTTAGCGAGCGTCACGGACCATTCGCCTTAACGAACGTGATCACCGGTTATTCGGTTAACGAACGTCCGCTCGTTTGACCGTTCGTCATTTTCTTTAACGGATTTATTCCGCTATTTTCGATCGCGATTTCAGATCCGATCTTCGTTCTAGTTTATCTTCTCGCCGCTTATCGGAATCAGGTGATTCAAGTGCTCGAGTTTCGTTTCAAACCGCCGTTCCGACTAATCAACTTAAACAAAGTTTTGCTACTGTAAAATTTGACCTAGTTTCAACTGGCTAGAACCAAGCTGTTTTCTTCCGCGGATGTTTTCCGTTGTTTTGTTTGATTCGTTTTCTTTTGCAACCAGGGTTCTTAAGTTGAAATTTCTGGTCGATCGCTTATTCGAGATTTACCGTGCATTAGATGAGTACTTATTGTATGCTTGTTGTTTGTCTGCGATAGATCACCCGGAGTGCGCCGCTTGTTACTTGAATCTCTAGGTTTCATGGATCATCGACAAGGCAAGTAACACTTTGATCATACTTTCTCATACCCAGTTTTTATGCATTAGATCAATCCTCTAACACTTGCATGATTAAGATCTAATTAAATTGTGGGATGGGAAGTAGTTGAGGTAGTACCTATTACCTGTTTTATTATCAAACCTTTGGGAGTTACTTCACGCTTGCTTATTATGCTATGCTATGCTAGTAGACGTGGATTGGGTGAGTGCATCCATGACGGATGTGAGATTGTTATTTAATGGTTTATTTAAGGTGGAAACTTAAACACACATCCGGGTGGATTGAGGCACCTGGTTTCTATCAGACTTGCTCTGATTTCTTGGACCGCCACCTGTGCTCAAAGGGATCATAAGATCATTCATGCTAGTAACTTCCGTGTGCAGCCACAAGCCATTATGGGCTCTGGCATAGTTGATTAAGTTGCGAACTCTTACGGGTAGACTAGCAGATGTAGGGGTTGTAGGTTGGTACGGTCTACCCACAAGTAAGGTGCTAGCGCTTCTGAAAGACTATGTCTCGGTCATCCGTCTCTCAAACACCATGTAGTGCGAGAAACCAAACGGAGGCGATCGAGTCTTGTGGGGAAAAGTGCGCAAACCTCTGCAGAGTGTATAAACTAATCATGATTAGCCGTGTCCCCGGTTATGAACATCTTGAGTATCTAGTACTTTAATATCATGTGAATCTCAACATGTTACTCTAATTAATATTGTTGGGTTTTTAATGAGTACTTTTAATTGGGATTGAGGATGCTGTCAACCATTCTCAATGTTTAACAACCACCATGATAGTTAAACAAATTTATTCCTTTGCAAGAGGGAAAAACTGGCTTTATGCAAAATCTGAATCAGAGAGCTTTTCCACCAGCCACATATGCATGTAGTACATGCTTATCATTCCTTATTCTCTATGTGTTACATTGCCAGCATATTCCATGTGCTGACCCGTTTTCGGGCTGCAACTTTCATGTTGCAGACTTTTCAGACGACGAGTAACGTGCTTTAGGTCGTGGTTCTATACTCAGTGATGCCGTTGGAGTTGATGGACTCACTTATCTTCCAAGTCTTCCGCTGTTATCGTTATTAGATGGCCTTAAGCCATATTTATTGTGATAAGTCCTCTTTTGGGCAACGATGTAATAAGTGTGTGATTGCTACTCTGTTATAAATCCTTCAATCTTGTGTGGTGTCAAGACATCGATCCAGGATGACACCTGAGCACAGAGACTTGATCCATTCGGGTCGGGTTGCTACAGAGATGGTATCAGAGCACACGCTGACTGTAGGACACGACCACTAAGTTAAAGCCATAGATCACTACTCTCTTCCCATTTTCTAACTCCTCATCTTTTCTACTCTTTTAGGATGAAGGACGCGAAGATCAAGTACGCCCAACCAGATGAAGGCACACCTTTTGGATTTCACTTGAAGAAAGTCACCAAGTACCTGAACATTGGACTACCAAGTTTCACCGGGACTTTCAACGCCACTCTGCCTGAAGAAGAGCGCTGAAGATTCAAGCTCACGTTCCGGAAGGACATTCGCCCCAATCACCAAGCCTATAGATAGTGTTTTCGATTGCACCAACTCGAGTGCAGGAAAGAGCATGGCAGCTCATATCACCATGGGACGCCTTGGAGAAGTTTACCAAGAAGACCTCAAGGACACCATCTATCACATTTGCGGATGCCGAGATGAACAATGGGAGATAGTTAGCACCAAGAAGGATAGATCCATTGCAGCTTTCATCCAGGAGTTAAACCAGCACATTCGACGCCAGGAGAACCAGATGTGCAATGATATGATCGAATTGAAGGATGCGAAGGGAAGGATCATCGAACTTGAAGAAGAACTAAAGTCTACACGTAAGGACTACATGGACGAGATCATAGCTGTAGCAAGACACAATAACGATCTTAAGTATGAGATTGAAGAACTCAAGAAGAAATTGGCGCTCAAGAATGAAGACAAATACGTCGACGGTCCGAGCAACTACATCATCATCGACGACACCGATTCGGATCCAAGTGAACCCGACTTTGAAGACGAAGCTGGAGCAGACATCATGGAGTCTTCCACCGGTTCAAATTAGTAGATGACCCCCGCATATTAGTAGTATTACCTCCATATAACATCATAGTACACGCACTTTTGCGATAGTTAGATCGTTGTAAGCCCTTTGTTTGATTTGAATGAAGTGATTTTGTGTGCATTTGCTCATATACATTTGGGTAGTGTTTCTCCTTAGACCTCACTCTATTCTTAATTTCTCATCTTTTCTAAACCCATCGATGCCTCCGAGACGCGATTTCGGTTTGTTTTCCCCAGAGATCACCCAGTTGATTCAGCAGCAGAACACTTTGATCCAAACATTGGTACAGAACCAAGGCAACAACAACAACCCACCGCCACCACCACCGCAGATCACTTGACACGTTTCTTAAGGCTGAACCGCGGTGTTTTCCAAGAGCACCGAGCCGATAGTAGCAGTATGATTGGCTCCGTAAGGTAGGGAGGAGTTGACCACGCAGGATGTCAGATGGAGAGAAGGTGAAGTTTGCTGCACACCATCTTGAAGGACCCGTAGCAGCATGGTGGGAGAATTTTACAGCCACTTACCTCAGAGACACTGCCACATGGGATCAGTTTCAGCAAGCTTTCCGACCGCCCATGTCTCAAAGCAGGAGCTACGGCCATGAAGAAGCGTGAGTTTCGCAACTTACGCCAAGGAGGAAGGATCTGTTGGCAAGATGTGGATGATTTTAGTAAGTTAGCACGTTATGCCCCGGATGACGTTGCTATGATGCAGCTAAGCGGGAGAAGTTTCGGAAGGACTGAATGATGAGTTAAGCATGCAATTGATGGTAGCAAGTTTCAATAACTACCAGGAGTTGGTAGACCGTGCCTCATGATTGAAGGAAAGCAGCAGACAAATTGAGAACCGCAAGAGGAAGTATGGGCAGGGAAGTATAACTCGAGCCCAAGAAGCCCGTTATACCCCTAAACAGGAGTTCGGGCCAGCATACCCATGGAGGAGGTAGTTCACACAACCATAATGGCACCAAGAATGGGAACGGAATGGAGGAAGCAATGGACAGAACCGCACCAACCCGTCGACACCATCCAAGGTAGACTGAGCCACATCACTTGCTTTAAGTGCCGCAAGACCGGGCATTATGCAAACGAATGTCCGTAAGGCGTAATGGAAATGGCAATGGAAGCTCAGAAAGAAGCGAACCCTTTCAATAAAGGATAAGTGAACCACGCTACCGTGGAGGAGGTTGAAGCTCAGCCGGACGCAGAATAGGTAAGTTTACGGTTAAGTCATTTATCGCAGCTTGTTCTTTTCGATCTTGGTGCATCGCATTCATACATATCAAGGGATTTGTGGATAAGTACAAATTACCAACCCAAGCCCTTAGGTCACCCATGCTAGTAACCTCACCCGGAGCAGAATACATGGCTAGTATATGGTGTGATCGACTGCCATTAAGGATTGGACACTATGTTTTTCCCTCGGACCTAATAGTTCTGGAATCCCAAGGATTGGATGTGATATTAGGCATGGATTGGTTATCGAAGTATGGAGGGAACATAGATTGCGCCACTAAGTCAATTTTGCTTACCACCCCAGAAGGGAGGAGAATCAAGTATGTATCACGGCATGAGCCGAGGAGAGCACAAGTAAATTCCTTATCAGGAGCTGTGCAGGAAGAAGTACCAGTGGTAAGGGATTACCCGGACGTGTTTCCGGAAGAGTTGCCAGGAATGCCACCGGATAGAGACATTGAGTTTTTGATTGAGCTTTTGCCAGGTACAGGCCCAATATCGAAGCGACCATACAGGATGCCCGCACAGGATTTGGCGGAAATCAAGAAGCAGATTAAGGAGCTATTGGATAAAGGTTATATACGCCCAAGTTCTTCGCCTTGGGGATCACCCGTACTTTTAGTAGAGAAGAAGGACGGATCATTAAGGATGTTTGTAGACTATCGTGGTTTAAATGAAGTAACGATCAAGAACAAGTACCCACTACCTATGATAAATGATCTGTTTGATCGTTTGCAAGGAGCTAAAGTGTTTTCCAAGATCGATTTGCGATCGTGGTACCATCGATTGAAGATTCGGGAGCAGGACATACCTAAGACAACATTTACCACTTAGATATGGACTGTATGAATATACCGTTATGTCATTTGGATGACTAACGCGCCAGCCTATTTCATGAACACGATGAACAAAGTGTTTATGGAGTTTTTGGATAAGTTCGTCGTGGTGTTCATAGATGATATTTTGGTTTTCTCAAGAATGAAGAAGAACATAAGGAACATTTGCGATTGGTTTTGGAGAAACCGAGGGAACATCGATTATATGCCAAGTTCAGCAAATGTGAGTTTTGGCTAAAGGAAGTTGGATTTCTTGGACATGTTATATCCGGAGAAGGGATAGCAGTTGACCCCACAAAGGTTGAGACCAGAACTAAATGGGAAGCACCAACGACAGTTGAGAGATCCGAGTTTCCTTGGACTCGCAGGATACTACCAAGATTCATTGAGAATTTCTCAAGGATTGCAAAGCCTATGACGGAATTGCTGAAAAAGGATACCAAGTTCATATGGACCGAGGATTGTGAGGCAAGTTTTCAGGAGTTGAAGAAAAGATTGGTTACCTCACCGGTGTTAATTTTGCGAGATCGGACCAAGGATTATGAGGTGTATTGCGACGCTTCACGCCGAGGACTTGGAGCAAAGGCTTATGCAGGAAGGAAGAGTTGTTTCAGATGCTTCACGACAGCTTAAGCCTCATGAGTTGAATTATGCCACACATGATTTGGAGTTAGCAGCCGTTGTGCATGAATTGAAGACATGGAGACATTTTCTCATTGGAAATCATTGTGAGGTGTACACGGATCACAAGAGTTTGAAGTACATCTTCACGCAGAAGAATTAAATCTCAGCATGAGGAGATGGTTGGAGCTTATTAAGGATTATGATATGAGATTGCATTATCACCGGGAAGGCTAACGTAGTAGCAGCAGGCGCATTGAGCCGTAAGAGCCACGCCAATACACTAATGGTGGGAGGAATACCCAAGGAGTTAGCCAAGACCTTCGAGAGCTATGTTTGGAAATAGTTCCAAGAGGCTATGTAGCAGCATTGGAGATTCAGTCACGTTGATGGACAAAATCAGAGAAGCTCAAAAGGCGATAAGGAAGTTGCCTCTATAAAGGAGAAAATGAGCGAAGGAAAAGCTAAGGGATTTCGTGAGGATGAGCACGATACCCTATGGTTTGAGGACCGTGTTTATGTGCCAAATGACCCGGAGATCGGGAAGTTGATTTTGCAAGAAGCACATGATTCACCCTACTCGATTCACCCAGAAATACCAAGATGTATTTAGATTTGAAGGAAACGCTCGTGGACCGGAATGAAGAAGGATATTGCGAGTATGTAGCAGTTTGTGATGTATGTCAAAGGGTGAAGGCGTAACATCGTGGCCAGCAGGATTGTTGCAACCATTGCCGATACCGAATGGAAGTGGGATAAACTAGGCATGGATTTCATCACAGGTTTGCCAAAGACTCGCTCAGGCTATGACTCGATTTGGGTTATAGTCGATCGCTTGACGAAGGTAGCTCATTTCATTCCGATCAAGACCACCTATACAGATGCTAAGTTGGCAAAGATATACATGACCAGAATTGTGTGTTTACACGGAGTTCCGAGGAGTATCGACGATAGAGGAACCCAATTTACCTCAAAGTTTTGGAATCGGTTACACGAAACATTGGGAACCAGGCTGGAATTCAAGACAGCTTTCCACCCAGCACCCATGGATGCACCGAGAGAGTCAATCAGATTTTGGAGGATATCTTTGAGAGCTTGTGCACTAGATTATGGATCTAGTTGGGATGATAACTTGCCGTATGCAGAGTTTTCTTATAACAACAGTTACCAAACCAGCTTGAAGATGGCACCTTTCGAGGCTTTGTACGGAAGGAGGTGCAGGACACCGTTATCATGGGACGAAGTTGGAGACCGTCGATTATTTGGACCAGATTTGATCAAGGAGTGCGAATGAAGGTTAAGTTGATTCGCGATAGGCTCAAAGTAGCCCAGTCCGCATGTAAAAGCTATGCGGATTCAAAACGCAAGGCGATGGAATATGAAGTTGGAGACATAGTTTATCTTAGAGTATCCCCACTTCGAGGAGTTAAGCATTTTGGAGTTAAAGGAAAATTAGCACCACGTTTCGTTGGACCGTATAGGATCTTGCAACGCATGGGAGAAGTTGCTTATAAGCTGGAATTGCGGAGGGACTGTCAGGAGTTCATGATGTATTCCATGTTTCTCACCTGAAGAAATGTCACTCGAGATAGCAAAGATACCGTTAAGAGATACTGAGACCACTTGAAGCAATTCAGTTGAAGGATGATTTGACATATGAGGAGAAACCAGTCAAGATTCTCGATTATGCCAGCAGAGTTACTCGCAGCAAGGTTATCAAGTTTTGCAAGGTTTAGTGGAGCCACCACACCGGGATGAAGCCACCAGGAAAGAGAAGAAGATTTCCTCAAGGACCACCTCACCTATTTTCTAGTTAACCCGAATCTCGAGGGCTAGATTCATCTTAAGGGGTAGGTTTGTAACATCCCAAATTTTCAATTTGGAATGTTATACATTAAGTCATCATGCATTACATATTTTCTTGCATTTTGCCGATCCTAGAAATTTCACAACTCAAGGACCCTCGGAGAGAGTTGGAGATTTCGTTATTTTCATATTTGAGTTTTCTCAAATTTTGAAAATAGGATCATTTGATTTTTATTTATTTTATCTTCAATTATTTCTACTATCAAAATATGAGAGAGGGAATAAAATGACTTTCCCAAAATAAAGAAATGATGAAGATTTAATAAAAAAATCAAAAAAGATTTTTATTTTTAAGTTTTTCACTTTTTATTTGCCTTAGGGAAAAATGCGTGTTTTCAAAAATTGCATTTTAGGCCCCGTGTAAAAGTTCATTTTGTTCGACTCATTTTTAGGAGTCGGGAAAAATTTACTTTGTAAATTTTGGAGTTCATTTAGAATTTATTTTATTCGTTTTTTTGCGCGTGATTTTATTTTAAAAAAACATGGCGCCCTTTGGGCCAAGGGCCCAGCCGGCCAACCGCCTCCTCAAGGCGCAGGCAAGACAACACAGCTGCTGCCGGGCCGAGTCCGAGGAGGACTCCTACCTCCTCCTCCTCCTCCCTTGCTTGCCCCCTCCCCAAGCTACTACCCCTTTAAATACCCCTCACCCCCTCTCCTCCCCAACCCTGCTGCTGTCCCCAACCAGCGCGCCGCCCCAACCCCAGCCGCCGCCGCCGCCACTTGTGCCGCCGCCGCCGCCGCCGCCACCCGCCGCCGCCGCCCTTGCGCCGCCGCCCGCCGCTTAGCCGCCGCCCTGAGCCCCACTCGTCGAGGTAGCAGCGCGCCACCCTCCTCGGTTCGGTTTTTTATAAAAACTGTTCCGGTTTCTTTTCCGTTGTTCGGTTTTTTCAAACCCTAGATCGGTTTTATTCTTCGGTTTTGTTGTTTAGCGGCGTTCACGGACCGTTCGCCTTAACGAACGTGATCACCGGTTATTCGGTTAACGAACGTCCGCTCGTTTGACCGCTCGTCATTTTCTTTAACGGATTTATTCCGCTATTTTCCGATCGCGATTTCAGATCCGATCTTCGTTCTAGTTTATCTTCTCGCTCGTTTATCGGAATCAGGTGATTCAAGCGCCTGGAGTTTCGTTTCGAAACCGCCGTTCCGACTAATCAACTTAAACAAAGGTTTGCTACTGTAAAATTTGACCTAGTTTCAACTGGCTAGAACCGAGCTGGTTTCTTCCGCCGGATGTTTTCCGTTGTTTTGTTTGATTCGTTTTCTTTTGCAACCAGGGTTCTTAAGTTGAAATTTCTGGTCAGATCTTTTATTCGAGATTTACCCGTGCATTAGATGAGTACTTATTGTATGCTTGTTGTTTGTCTGCGATAGATCACCCGGAGTGCGCCGCTTGTTACTTCGAATCTCTAGGTTTCACGGATCATCAGCAAGGCAAGTAACACTTTGATCATACTTTCTCATACCTAGTTTTTATGCATTAGATCAATCCTCGAACACTTGCATGATTAGGATCTAATTAAATTGTGGGATGGGAAGTAGTTGAGGTAGTACCTATTACCTGTTTTATTATCAAACCTTTGGGAGTTACTTCTACGTTTGCTTATTATGCTATGCTATGCTAGTAGACGTGGATTGGGTGAGTGCATCCATGACAGATGTGAGATTGTTATTTAATGGTTTATTTAAGGTGGCAACTTAAACACACATCTGGGTGGATTGAGGCACCTGGTTTCTATCAGGACTTGCCTGTATTTCTTCGGACCGCCACCCAGGCTCAAAGGGATCATAAGATCATTCATGCTAGTAACTTCCGTGTGCAGCCACAAGCCATTATGGGCTCTTGCATAGTTGATTAAGTTGTGCGAACTCTTAGGGGTAGACTAGCAGATGTAGGGGTTGTAGGTTGGTACGGTTTACCCACATGTAAGGTGCTAGCGCTTCTTAAAGACTATGTCTCGGTCATCCGTCTCTCAAACACCATGTAGTGCGAGAAACCAAACGGAGGCGATCGAGTCTTGTGGGGAAAAGTGCGCAAACCTCTGCAGAGTGTATAAACTAATCATGATTAGCCGTGTCCCCGGTTATGGACATCTTGAGTATCTAGTACTTGAATATCATGTGAATCTCAACATGTTACTCTAATTAATATTGTTGGGTTTTTAATGAGTACTTTTAATTGGGATTGAGGATGCTGTCAACCATTCTCAATGTTTAACAACCACCATGATAGTTAAACAAATTTATTCCTTTGCAGTAGGGAAAAATTAGCTTTATGCAAAACTGTAACCGTAGAGCTTTTCCACCAGCCACATATGCATGTAGTACAGGCTTATCATTCCTTATTCTCTATGTGTTACATTGCCAAGATATTCCATGTCTTGACCCGTTGCTGGCTGCAACTTTCATGTTGCACTTTTTGAACGACGAGTAACGTGCTTTAGGTCGTGGTTCTATACTCGGTGATGCTACCTGGAGTTGATGGACTCACTTATCTTCCAAGTCTTCCGCTGTTATCGTTATTAGATGGCCTTAAGCCATATTTATTGTGATAAGTCCTCTTTTGGGCAACGATGTAATAAGTGTGTGATTTCTACTCTGTTATAAATCCTTCGAAGTACTGTGTGGTGTCAGCATTACTGATCCAGGGATGACACCTGAGCACAGAGACTTGATCCATTCGGGTCGGGTCGCTACATCATGTGGGCAAGTTCTTGCTGCTTTGCTACACTGTCTCTAAAAACATTGATCAGTTGTTGTGTCGCACGACTCTGCACCTCTGATTCCTCCACCATTTCCACCATTCCTTCAGCCATTAATTGGTTCACAAACATACATTTTTTTCGTTGCATTCAAGATAGAGGATACTGAACAGATTCAGATGGCAATTTTGGCAGGCTTGTATTATTGATAGTGGAGAGTGTCTCGACCACTGCATCATAACATAGATTAGGAGGGGAACCAAACAGATTAATCATGAGTTATTGGCATATTACCTGGCCTAGATTTATTGGAAAGAAACAAATGGGGTTGCCTTGCTGTTTTCGAGTTTGTCTTCTTATCTTCAAAGCTCTGCACCAAATTAAGACACTAGCATTGCTATCATTGGCCAAGTCGATAATAGGAAAGCAACATTGGCTGTGAACGTTTGGGCAACTAGCCAAGACCAAATTAACACAATATTGCACGGCTATCATCAGCCAGGTAAGGTAATACGAAAGCAACATTGACACAATGAATGAATGGGCAACCAGAGCAGCACTACAATTCAGTAATGTGGATGATATGAGATAGTACACTCATGCAGCTCAGTATGCAAAACTAACAGGCAGTTTTCTTTATAAAAATCAACATTGGCGCCTTTAACATTTTGCTACAACTAATTTTAGATCAAACAAAGGTTGGATTCACGCCGATTAACAAAACACATGCTGATGTAAAAATATAGTGATATACAACAGGTACTTACATCAGCATTGGAGCATAGAGAATTCCCGCAAGATATTTTCCTCGAATACAATGCCAATGAAGGAAATCTTCTATCATTTAACCTTATTTTCTAAAAGAGAGATGGGTAAGAAACATGTAGAAAATATGATCAGAATGCTATAAAATTTCATGATGCGAGGATACGCACACGCTTCTTAGAATGGAGTTGACATTCTTTTGCTGGACTGGAGCGGACTAGTTCTTTGGCCACTAGAATCTACTTATTATCAGTGGGAGTTGGGTTTCTCTGTGCTGGAGTAGTATCTATGAAAAATGGAGTTGGTTTATTATCTCCTAGCGTTTGGATCTTTTGCAAAGACCTAGTTTGTAACCCTTCAGATTCTAACATAGCCGTCTTCCCCTTGCATGCCTTATATAGAAGAATGGTGCTTCAATTATAAAACATGCTACATCAGAGATGGAATAGGTACTGAAGAATAGAAAGGCATGACATATTGACATGTATTCCTTCCATCCGGAAATAAATGGATGGGTCTAGGCGTATTTCAGTTCTAGATACATCCAGTTTTATCCATTTCTGCAACATGTAATCCGGACGGAGGGAGTATGATGTAAGAGCTAGGGATACGACAAGACAACACAGTAAAAAAACACTGAAAACCCACTGCAGAACCAAAGTAATCAAACCCACTGACATGAGATAGTACACTCATGCAGCTCCGGATGCAAAACTACTAGGCAGTTTTCCTTAAAAAATCAACATTGTGGCCTTTAATCATACATTTTGCTACAAGTAAATTTAGATCAGATAAAGGTTGGATTCACGCCGATTAACAAAATACATGCTGATGTAAAAATATAGTGATATACGACAGGTACTTACATCTGCATTGGACTACAGAGAATTCCTGCAAGAATCTTTCCTCACAGACAATACCAGTGCAGAAGTTCTTCTATCTGTTAAGCTTATTTTCTAAAAGAGAGATGGGTAAGAAACATGTAGAAAATATGATCAGCATGCTATAAAATTTCATGATGCAAGGATACGCACACGCTTCTTAGAATGGAGTTGACATATTTTTGCAGGATCGAGCGGACTAGTTCTTTGGCCTTTGGAATCGCTTATTATCGAGAGGAGTTGGGTTTCTCTGTCTTTGGAGCAAGATCTATAAAAACTGGAGTTGGTTTATTATCTCCTGGCGTTTGGATCTTTTGCAAAGACCTGGTTTGTAACCCTTCAGATTCTAACATAGTCGTCTTCCCCTTGCATGCCTGTATAGAAGAATGGTGCTTCAATTATAAAACATGCTACAACAGAGAGATGGAATAGGTATTGAAGAATAGAAAGGCATGACATATTGACATGTATTCCCCCATCCGGAAAAAAATGGATGGGTCTAGGCGTATTTCAGTTCTAGATACATCCTTTTTATCCATTTCGGCAACATGTAATCCGGATGGAGGGAGTATGGTGTAAGAGCTAGGGATACGACAGGACAACACAGTAAAAAAACACTAGTTGAATGTAAAACTGTATGCTAGCGGAATACGTACAGAAAAAACTAAGGCAACATACACGTGTATGATTGGGAAACTAAGATGGCATTGCAACAGAGCACTAGAACAACACTTCAATGTAAAAAAACATGGTATGGTAGACAGATGAAGTACATACTGACGAATAACAATGCATAAGATATTCAGAAGCATGATGTCCAAATTAAGCAGATGACATTGCGATAGAGCAAGGACCTTGTGGGGCGAAGAGGATTCAACATCTTTCTGCAAGTCTTTTGAAGAACTGCCTTTACATGTTCCATCATATTGGGTATCATTGACATCAAGTTTATTGGCCTTTACATTGCTCGTGAGGTTCTTGTGGATATATCGGTGTGTGCAATTATATCGACATGCATGGAAGACAACTAGTAGTTAGATTTATGTAATGAGTGCACAGAGGAGACGACATAAATAGTAGGACTGGGGTTAACTAGCAGCAACAGGTCTCGAAAACTAAAGGGAGAACAGGATGAAAGCTACGAATATGTATCGTTTGTACTCGAGATTAACTAGATGGCACACAAAAGTATTAAAGAACAACATAGGTAATACTGGAAGTGGTATAATACTATAATCACCAGCCTGTGGGATAGCATTGGCTGATGGATGATAACTATGGAACAACGTTACCTAAAGAACAAGTATCTTAGCTGAACTATGGAACAACGTTAACTCCTGAACAAGACCTGTAAGAGATAAGCATGAATATACAGTGAAATGTGATAATCTATTTTCTATGCTTAGATGATAACAAAGCCATAAATGTTGCACACAAGTAAGATGAGGGTACAACCTATCTGGCCGCCATCCATAGGAGTGAGCATCATGTGTTGACTTGTCGATGGCCCTGCAGTTGTCGTGGCTGTCCATGTCGGGCACGCTCATTCGATGCAAGGAACTGTTGAGTGGGGACTATAGCTCCCTTCTGGTGTATGCTTCCCTGTTGGAGCAGCTGCGGTGAGTCGGAAGACGGTGTGGCTGAAGATGCAGATAACGCATAATGTTAAGAATGACACATCTCTTTGATCTGAAGAAATACACTAAGAGATCAACAACAAGGTACGAGATTGGTCACACGTCTGTTGACCGAGAATAAATTGGGGTCACACGATTTTATTTTATTTTGGTACTGTCCGATCTACGCCGGATGGCTTGATGGCCGTCTTGTGCCTCCCGGCTGACACTGTTAGGAATCTTCCCCGAAGAGCCAGCGATTAACGGCAGAGCAGCTTGCCTCTGCCGTCCGTAGCCCTGGCCAAAACCCCGCTGCCCGCCCCACCGCATTGCCGTGGTTGCGCCGCCCCCGGGCCAATCCACAAAGACTCCCCGTCATCCAGATCCGGCGGCGGCAGTACCTTGAACCCACGCAACTCTAAGATAGCCATCTAAGCACTGCTTCCGTGGCGAACTTGCGGCCCCGCACCCTTATGTTAGACACCAGCCAACCGGCAGCCTAGGAGCTCCGCCGCCTCGAGGGGTGCTGCTTCCCATTGGGAATCGATTGGCCCAGAATAAAAATTCAGACAACTGACGCCTAAATAAAGTGATTTGAGATGAGGGTGCGACCTATCTGGCGGCATGGTGAAGTAGGAAGGTGTAGCTGCCGAGTCAGTGAGGCCGGCGCATTTGTGGTGGCCACCGGCGGCAGGGAAACAGCGATGTCGCGACGGTCGATGGCTACGGGGAAGCAGTACCTGGACTCTGGACGGATCCGAAGTTGGAGCCGCTCCGGCGCCATGAATAACGGCGGGGGTGATCGGCTCCGGTACGGTTCATGCGGCCGTCGTCAAGGCAGCTCCAGAAACACGGAGTAAGAGGCACACGGCCCAGTGCACGACGACAAATGGACAACGTCTCCGGCATTAGGGAGGAGGGCGGCTGTGAAATTGGTGCGGTGGGGGGCGCCATGGAGGAGGGGCTGAGGTTTCGCGGCTCGGGAGAAGGGAGCTTCCGGGGAGAAGGTGATTTGGCGCCCACGAGGATTGAATGGGGGGGGGGATTGGGAGGGAAGTGGAACCATGTTTTACAGACGCATTTGTCTGAAATGTGAGGGGGAGTTACAGTTCTACCCCTGCCATTAGGCTTCTCGGCTTGGGTCTGTGAACTGAGGGTCGGGGATAGTAGAGTAACTTTGCTTCTCCCCAAATAGTGGGCGGGAGCGATTTCGGGCAAGGAGGGCGTGTTTTGAAATATAGTGGGCGCGAGCGATTTCGAGCGAGGAGAGCGTGTTTTGAAATAGTGGGCGCGAGCTATTTCGGGCGAGGAGAGCGTGTTTTGCCGACCATGGTTTATGAATTATTCGGCACATGTCATTTCGGCTGAGGAGAAGGCGCGCTTGGATGAAGTTACGAACCTACCCTCGATGCACAACGGGCCAATTAATGCGTCTCCCACATAGGACGGTAATTTCGCGTCTCCCATTTATTTGCTTGGGCGAATTCCACCGAGCAGAGGATGTTTAATGGTTCGCTCAAAAATTGGGAGAACGAGCATCCACGTCTACCTTACCAAGTTGATTCGAATCAAATTTAGAAATATTAGCTTGCCACTTCTTTTTTAGATGGAGAGATGATGCTCGGGAGTAATGTGTTTTTACATGCTCGTTGCTAGCGATTTACTATATGACAAATAGTTGACCCACTCAAAAACGGGAATCAAACCCAAAATGAAATATCTCGATTCAATGAAATAGCTCGTTCACCAGGTCAAAATAGTGAACTAAATCCAAAATTGAACACCTCAATCGAGTAACATGTTGTACAGTAGTATAGTACTCCATGAACATGTTGAAAGTCAAACTAATGAACTTGTTTGATATACACATATATCCGTTCATGTGTGGATTGCAGACAACATGTTCTCCAATTTAAATATTTGAATGCAAGTTTATATCGAAACATGGTTTATATCAGTCTTTGATGCATAAAACGCGGCCTCCCCCTCTCCCGGACTCCTGCTCTCTCTCTCTCTCTCTCTCTCTCTCTCTCTCTCTCTCTCTCTCTCTCTCTCTCTCTCTCTCGCCGACAATCTTCAATTCTATCGCACGCATCCAACACACAAACCTTGTTGGTCCTCTCTCTTTCTCTCCATCTCTCTCTCTCTCTCTCTCTCTCTCTCTTTGTGTGTGTGGTGGGGGGGGTCTTTCTAGTTCGCATGCATATATACTCCATCTATAGGTTTCTCTCGCACACTATGTATGTAGCGACCCGACCCAAAAACGGTCAAGTCTCTGTGTAGCTGTACCATCCCAAGATCATGCTGGCACACACAGTACATTGATGAAATAATCAAAGTTCAATCACACCTGAATTTATTACACGATTCTCATATCGAGTCTTTATTACAATAGAATAAATTCGGCGAAGGCCAACTCATGAGAAATAAACTAAATAAAGCTGCGAAGCGAGAAGAATAGCGAGTCCATCCGACTCCATAGGGCAATCGCCAAGCGTGGATCGTAGCCTCACTCTGATCGAATACTCCTCTGCAACATAAGGCGTTGCAGCCGTGTAGGTCAACATTTTGAATATGCCGCAAGTCATGAAGAGAGAATAACAATGAAAATTACTAACACTACATGCAATTTTGCTGTGGGGCTCTAAGTTTCATTGTTTTGTGAAAAAGCCAGTTTTTCCCTACAATAAGGACTTGTTTGCAATTACTACGAAATGTTGGTAGTTATTGAGATGGTTCCGCCAACCAATGTCTCATTCCCAATTATTAAATAACCCCCTCAATTAATTTATTAATTTTGGTGTTGAGATATCCGAAATACTCCAAGTTCCAGAGGCTCAAATTGTCCGTAACCGGGGACACGGCTAACCGATTAGATCTTCACTCTGCAGAGGTTTGCGCACTTTACCCGCAAGAATCGTTCCCTCCTTTAAGTCTTCGCACTTCATGGTGTTTGAAGACGGGATGAACGAAACAGGGTCTTCCGAAGAGTTCCTCTGGCCACTGCCGGTACCCATCCAATCCTACCGTTCTTCTACATCTCGTAGCACCGTCCGGCCAGAGTCACACCTAGGGTTGACCAAGCCAGAGCCCATAATGGCTTGCGGCTGCACAGGTAAGCTTCCGGTCAATGGGGTATCCATCCGTCTCTTCGTGGCTGGGTGAAGCTTTCCGCAAGATGTCATGGCGCTTCTCCATGCATCCCGGCCAACCGCTGGTTTTCTCCAGGTGCCGTCAACAAATCCTCCACCCAAGAGTGAATTTTGAAGTCCATCTTGAGCTTGAAGTCATGGGGTTGTCGACTCTCACATCTCCCTTATGAATCACTCAACCAACCCCGTCTACGAGCATAGCAAAATAAACTACTTCGTCCCGGGCAATGGTAACAAGGGGAATTGGGTTCATCCTACCTCATGATACTACTCAAGAACATAACTTCAAATTCTCCTACTGCATGCATGGTGGGGAGTTATAATTCTAATGCAATAAAATCATAGGCATAGTAAAAGAAAATATGATCAATGACTTGCCTTGCTGACGATCTTCGAAAACTAGGGACTCGTGGTAGCAAGCTTCGCACTCCGGAAATTCTACCGAGGCAAACAACAATCATATAATCATACAAACATATGATCACTTATCATAACAGCATACTAATATAACACATGAAACAATTGAACCAAAACCCAAAGAACACTCGAAGAAATCCAAATCAATGTTTTCACCACATCAAACAACAACCAAGAAATAGTTTTGCACAACCAAATTTTTCTTAACAGAACCTAAGCATGGGTTTTTGCTAACTAACAGAAAAGAAAACATCATGCAACTAGGAGCAAAAAGAATCACATCAAAAGCTATTATAGAACTCCTATTATGCCTATAACAATCCTAGCAAGAAAAAATAAAATAAAAATTTTATTTATTGTAAATAAAAGTTCATGTTCTAAAGTTACAGAAACTAACCTAAAATAAACTATCACATAGAAAAAATAAAATTATTTGCTAAATAAAACAATAGGAAAACAGTAGCTAGTTAAATAAATAAGAACCACATGATTTTGATTAAAACTATTTTTATTAAATCTATAATACCCAAATAAATTCCTACAGTTAGGTAAGGTCAAAACAAAGTAGTGACAAAAAGAATCACTAAAATAAAATAATTCTAACTCACTTTATAGCAGAATTACTAATCTGTCTAAATCTAACATAAAACAATTTCTAATAATTTTAACATGACTAAACATATTTTCTACAGAAACTACAACAAATTTGCAAACCAACAAAAAAAGAATCAATTAAAAATATTAAATAACCTAAAATATATGAATTTTACAAAACTGAAACTATTCTGTTAAAAACAGAAACGAAAAAAATAACTAAAAGAAAACTGGGCCTATCTAACGCTGAGGCGTTAAATAACTAAAACGTGCCCGCGGTTAACAGAAAACAAACCGAGTCGGGCCGGTCCAACTAACCCGCTAACTAACCAAAATAAACCGTAACTAAAACCGGGTCTATAAAAAAAACATACCCCTTCGCTAATCTAATCTACACCCTAGATCCTAGATCGGACGGCGGAGGGGGTTTTCGGCGACTCACCGCGGTGGCGACGTCGGCGACGGTCGACGGCGGCTCGGGTGACGACGGCGTGGTGGCTACGGTGGTCCGGGGCGACGGCGGAGGTGTCCGTGAGTCTTGGCGGAGCGAGGGAGCTCGGGGTGGAGTTGGTGGAGCTCGGGGGGGTCGAGGATGGCGGGACTAGTGGCAATGGCGCGGCGGCTGCGTCGGGCTCCGGCGAGCGATTGCGGCGAGGGAGAGGGATCGGGCGAGAGGGAAGTGGGGGGAACGGGTCGAGGGGGTCGGTATATATAGGGGGGCGTCGACTTGGGCGAGGGGGCGGATCGGGGAAGCGATCCCGGATTCTTCGGGATTCCGGCGAGGCGGCGGCGATCCTGTGCGTGGCTTGCGGGGGAAGAAGAAGGGGTGGGGACCACGCGTCAGTGGGAGAGAGAGGGAGGGATTCGGTCGGGCGACCGGGAGTAGGGGTTGTTGGCGGCTCGGTCGGTCGGCTCGGGCGCTGGGCAGTTGGCTTTGGCCTGGCTGGTTGGGCCGCCTAGGCGCTTATTGGGCAGTTAGCTGGTGGCGCTGGGGTTTTTTTTTCTATATTTTTGAATTAGGGAGAGGGTATATATATATATATATATATATATATTATATAGGACATATATATATCAAAATGATCGGGAATATTCCTACAATTTGAACATTTTCCAGGCAAAACTCAAACTTTTAAAAATCATTTTCTAGAAATCCCAAATAAAATCAAATTTGAATTCAAACTTTTGGCAAAGTTTTCTTGACATATTTGGAGTGTCATGTTTACTCCTCTCATACTTTTCTCAAGTATTTGTCGGGCATTGATTTGAAATAAATTTCAACCGCCAATTCAAATTCAAATTTCATCAACTCAAAATCTTCTGAAACTTCAAATGCCACTCAATTTCAAACAATATGCATAGATGCTTAGCTATAATTGTAAAACATCCGGATGGGAAATTTGGGATGTTACAAACCTACCCACCTTAAGATGAATCTCACCGAGATTCGAGATTGGCTAGCAAATAGGTGCGGGTGGTCTCGTGGAGGTCTTCTTCTCGCTCCCGGTGGCTTCCTCCTCGGAATGATGACTCCACGAGACCTTGCAAAACTTGATGATCTTGCTGCAGGTGACTCTGTTACAGATCTCGAGAATTCGGACGGGTTTCTCCTCATAAGTCAGATCACCGTCGAGCTGTATGGCCTCTAGGGGCACTTTGTGTCTCTCAACGGAATATCGGCCATGTCGCCATGGCATTTCTTCACCGAGAAACATGGAAGACATCATGAACTCCGGACAATCCTTCCGCAATTCCAACTTGTAAGCAACTTCTCCACGACGTTCGAGGATTTTGTAGGGCCAATGAACCGGGTGCTAACTTTCCTTTAACACCGAATCTCTTGATTCCACGAAGTGGACACACGAAGATATGCCCGGTCTCCGCTTCGTAAGTTACTTCCTTGCGTTCTTGTCGGCATAACTCTTACGCCTCGATTGGGCTACCTTGAATCTATCTCGAATCAGCTTGACTTTCTCTTCGGAATCTCTGATAAGGTCGGGATCGAAAAGTTTTCGATCTCCAACACCATCCACAACAATGGTGTTCTCGCACCTCCTTACGTATAGAGCTTCGAAGGGGCCATCTTGATCGGGTCTCGATAACTGTTGTTGTATGAGAACTCGCGATGGCAAATTATCATCCCAGCTAGACCCATAGTCTAGCGCACAAGCTCTCAACATGTCCTCCGGGATCTGGTTGACTCTCTCGGTCTGTCCATCTGCTGCGGATGAAAAGCTCTATGAACTCCAGCCTCGTACCCAAAGTTTCATGGAACTGATTCCAAAACTTTGAGGTAAATTGTGTTCCTCTATCGACACGATACTCCTCGGAACTCCATGCGACATACGATCCTGGTCATGTATATCTTGGCTAACTTGGCGCTGGTATAGGTAGTCTTCACGGAATGAAACGAGCTACCTTGGTCAATCGATCAACCACTACCCAGATGGAATCATAACCTGAGCGGGTCTGGGTAATCTGTGATAAAATCCATTCCAAGTTTTTCCCATTTCCACTCGGGAATCGGCAAAGGTTGAAGTAACCCTGCTGGCTTCGATGTTCCGCCTTTACTCGTTGGCAAACATCGCACATCGCTACGTACTCGGCAATATCCTTCTTCATACCTGCCCACCGAAATTTTCCTTCAAATCCAGATACATCTTGGTGTTACAGGGGTGAATCGAGTACGGTGAATCATGAGCCTCTGAAGAATTAGCTTCACGAGTTCGGGATCATTGGGTACATAAATCGATCCTCGAACCATATAGCTCCGTATTCATCCTTATGAAACCCTTTAGCTTTTCCTTCATCCATCCTTTTCTTTATCTCATCAATTTCCTTGTCCGTCTTACGGGCTTCACGAATCTTTTCGCCAAAGTGGACTGAACTTCGAGTTGCAACATATCCTCTCGGAACTATCTCCATCGAAGATCTACGAGGTCATCGACTAATTCCTGGGTAATCCTCCTCTATAAGAGTATTCACATAACTCTTACGGCTCAAAGCATCTGCTACAACATTAGCCTTTCCTGGGTGGTAATGCAACTTCATGTCATAGTCCTTGATTAACTCTAGCCATCTCCTCTGCCTGAGGTTCAACTCTTTCTGCGTGAAAATATACTTCAAGCTCTTATGATCTGTGTAAACATCACATTTGTTTCCGATAAGGAAATGTCTCCAGTCTTGAGTGCATGTACTCTCGCTGCTAACTCCAAATCATGTGTGGCATAATTCATCTCGTGTGGTCGAGTTATGCGGAGGTATAAGCTACAACTTTTCCTTCTGCATGAGTACTCCTCCGAGTCCTCGACGAGAAGCGTCACAATACACTTGGTAATCCTTGTGTATGTCCGCAAAATCAATCTTGGGGCTGTAACCAAACGTTTCTTCAATTCTGAAGGCGGCTTCACAATCCTTGGTCCAAATGTACTTGGCGTCCTTCTTCAACAGCTCAGTCATGGGCTTGGCAATCTTCGAGAAATTCTCAATAAACCTCCGATAATATCCGCGAGTCCGAGAAAACTGCGGATCTCCTTGGTCGAGGTGGGCGATCGCCAATCGGTGGTGATACAACCTTGGCGGGTCAACTGCTATTCCTTCTCCTGAAATAACATGTCGAGGAATCCGACTTCCTTCATCAAAATTCACATTTGCTGAACTTGGCATACAACTCGATGTTCTCGGAGTTTCTCGAACTAGACGCAAATGTTCCTTATGCTCTTCCTCGCTCTTGGAGAAAATCAGTATATCATCGATGAACACCACGACAAACTTGTCCAGATATTCCATAAATACCTTGTTCATCAAATTCATGAAGTATGCAGGGCATTAGTCAATCCGAATGACATGACGGTATACTCATATAAACCATACCTGGTGGTGAATGCTGTTTTGGGTATATCCTTTTCACGGATCTTCAACTGATGATACCCTGATCGAAGATCGATCTTGGAGAATACCTTGGCTCCAACTAGCTGATCAAATAGGTCATTAATCATCGGTAGAGGGTACTTGTTCTTGATGGTCACG